>JAAMXS010002379.1:0-11018 GCA_019693525.1 Cylindrotheca fusiformis | reverse complement strand
AATCAAAGAACCCACTACACGTTGAAGAAGGCAGGGAAGTACTCCCCGATGACAGATGGTCGCATCAGGCAACTCGAGAGTATTGGCTTTGTGTGGAGTTGTCGCGATTATCATTCATTGAATGATAGGGCAGAACTGAATGATGAGAATCCCGAAACGGCAACTTCACTACATGAAACCGTCCCTGACACTCTTCAGGTTGGAAATGCAGGGAAGTTGCTCTTGGAGTTACGAAATCATGGCAACGATACTTGCAAGAGTGTAGCACAGTACAAGTGAGGCCTATTTACGTCACCAGGGTTAAACTGCTTTCCACCAACAGCCAATACTACACTTGGGTTTCTAGGACGAACGAAAAGCAAGATGTGTGCGTGATTTGAGATTTATTAGGAGAAGAATTTAGATGCAAGGCATAAATGTACTTTATAGAGTTCTTCAGCTTTTTTGCGGAAGAATTTCGAAGAATGAAATCAAGGACAGAATTGTCGGTTCAATAGCCATGCCACGGCAAATGAGAAACGGGGAACTTGGAAGGAATTTTCGGCAATGCGCCAATGCTGCTACGTGGATTTCTCCAAACTGGACCCACTTAGGGCATATTTGTTTGCTATCCAAATGACTTGTGTGACACCAGAGGTGCAATCAACAGAAACATGTCGGTTGAAGAGGACTATTGGTCACCGCGGAATTTTTTTCTTGGTGTCATCATTCGTCTTGGACTCTCGCCAATCATCATATTGCTCTGAGGCAATGACAAACCCTATCTCAATACGCAAGCTTTCGTCCTGTGAGGAGAAATGGAACCGGCGGATTCTGGAATTAGCTCGTTACAAGGAGAAGCATGGAGATTGCAATGTACCGAAGGGGTTTCCCGAAAACAAAGGCCTTGGCTTGTGGGTCGCAACCCAGCGAAAGCAGTACCGAATGAGGCAGATAGGGAAGCATTCCCAACTAACAGATGAACGTCTGAAACAGCTTCAAAGCCTAGGATTCAAATGGAACGTTCGAGAGCAGGGGTCGCAGGTCTGGAAGAAGCGGTGTCAGGCCTTGATTGAGTATCGCCAGAAGCATGGTGATTGCAGCGTTCCTCAGAAGTATCCCGAAGACAAAGCACTTGGAGGTTGGGTCAATGACCAGAGAAAACAATACAAATACAAGCAGGAAGGAAGACGGACAACGCTCACAGATGCTCGTATCAAGGAGCTCGAAACGATTGGTTTTGTGTGGAAGGAACGCGAAATTGAGTGTATCCCTTGGGAGCATCATGTTCGCGAGCTGATAGAGTATCGGAAGAAACATGGAGACTGCAAAGTCCCTTTTCACTATTCAGAAAACAAGTCTCTTGCCCATTGGGTGGCAAATCAAAGAACGCACTACAAGTTGAAGAAAGCAGGGAAGTACTCCCCCATGACGGATGATCGCATACGAGAGCTTGAGAGTATTGGCTTTGTGTGGAGTTGCCGCGACCAAGCTTCGGACGGTGATTGTTCAGACTCGGACAGTGATCAGCATGGAAACAAGAGTACTTCAGAGTTGGAATCGGAAGAGAGTCCCAAGAGAACGATTATTGAATCCAATCAGGCACAGCCAATAACTCATCAATCCTTGGCGACGGACCGGAGTCTCTTGAAACTGCGTCATCAACGCTATTCAAGAATGCCACTAATAAAACGCAACAGCAATGAATGAGATTACGTTTGTTTTGTATTGGGTAATTATTATTCTAAGAGCTAGTTTTGCTACTACTGTACTCTTGCATCCAACTGGGACCATGAGCTTGTGCCAAACACTGGACGTTTCTCTTTTCTTCTCGCGACTGATTCGCACGTTCTTCACTTCGCATACTCTCGTATGCATTACTGGCGAGATGTTCGACGCGTCATTCGAAACCCGACTCGACGAGGGATCGTTTTTCCCGTAGGCTTGATCCTGTTTATTGAAAGCGCTCAGGGGGTTCCGCGGAATGATTGGCTGCCTCGACTAGCAGTTCGGGACAGACAGAAAGATTCGGACAGGTCGAACTGTTGGGACTCGCGCCACTTGCGAGATGATGTGTGATGGGTTCGCGCCAGAGTTGAGTGTGTGTGGACCGAACGTAGAGTCAGTAGAGTTTAGGGACAATCAGAGTGTACTGAAGAACTGCCTCGGTTTGAAAACCCGGTATTTCATGGATTTTGTTCAAAACGAAGCAAGAAATTATGACAGGTAACATTTTGGGGAGGAAGTTGTCAGGCGTTGTTTCCTGTCGTTTCGTGTTTCGTTCCAAGCTGGATTCGAGGTGAAGAAAAACCCACAAAAAACGAGAAAGAAGCAATACTAAGCTCGTAATCGTCGCAACATGACGTCCTACGCTACAAATGCGAGGACACCTCGTATTCAACTGTCGTTACCAAAAAATCTTTGTAGTAGTGACAGTGAGGAGGAAGCTGAACTTGACTATGGCTCGTCGCCATCCTGTGGGCAGAACCGAAACACTTCCGCCTCGTCAGCAACAGGAACCCTAATGGAGCCAAATGGATCGCTGGTATTCCCCATCAATGTGGAATGTACGCAATCGTTTCCATTGCTGTCATGTTTTTCTTGTCGTTTGCTTACTGATTTCGGTCTCTTGCACTTTAGGCACATCGCTCTGCTTGGCGCCCAGTGGAAACTTTTTGTGGGCAGGATTTTCCGATGGAACGTTGCGCGTTTTTGATTTGACAGGCAACTTTGGGCTTGAACAGGACGCTGCCGTGGCATTTCGTCAAAAGTCCACCATGTTGGTGGCTTCCAAGTGGTGCCAAACCTATGGTGCCGTGGCGTGTCAAATCCATGCACGGGGTGTCCACACAGATCTCTTGACGCAAGTGAATATCTGCGAGGACTACGTCTTTTGTGGAGTGAACCGCGGTGCCATGGACTTGTATGCGGTATCTACAAGTGATCTAGAAGCCAATGTGGCGCACCCCCAAAAGCAAAACATTCTCGACTATTTGGATGTCCATGTCCATGCTGATGCCAAACTCAAGGGTCTGGGCGCGTGCACCAAGTTGCGCACCTCGAAACGGCCGACGTTCTTGCTCTTGACGGGCAAGGGCATTAAAAACATTCACATTTGGAGTTTTCAACCACCCTTGGCTGGAGAAGAAGAACCGATTTGGACGCAACTCTACGATACACAGACCAACGGCAATACTATCAATCTGTTGGGCTTTTATCGTTCTCCAAAGACCAACAAACTCTTGGGTATTTCCAAGTCTGGTGCTCAGAAACTAAGACTCTGGGATCTGTCTGCTGAAGAAGGTAACAGACGAGATGAGAAACGTCCGAAACGCCCTCCGTATGTTGATGTGGCCAATTCCGAAGCTGCATTGGGTGTGACTGCTGGGGGCTTTTGTGTTTGTGGGGGACCCACCATGTACAACCAATTGTCAATTGTGAGCCTCGACCAGCCCAAGAATGCATACAATCATACCGAGCTTGCACTTCCATCCGCATCCGTCAAGGGGGGTGAGATGGGATCTCGTCGTCAACGACGAGGTGATTTGAAGCAAGTTGTGAATGTTGCAAGTCCACCACCAGGCGATGCCAATGAAGGACAAATGCTGCTGGAACTGGACGATGGAAGCATTGTACAGCATATCATGTCGTTGAAGGGAATGAGTCGTTTGGAGGTTCTCAAGCCACCAGAGATTCCAGCACTCCCCGACGACTATTGGAAACGTACCATTTGTTTGGCATCGTCCAAGACTCCGACTTCCGTGGTTGTGGCCATGTCTCTGTACAACCCCAACACTCAAAAGGGGCAGCTGGTACTTCGTACATTGGATGGGGTAGAACTGGCGCCTCCATCGCCGATGCAAACGGACAAAAGTGCCTTGCAATCTTTGTGTATGGAAGCTCCACCTTCGTCTGCTTTGAAAAAATCCAAGAAAGCAAAGAAGAAAAAGAAAAGGGAAGAGGCGAAGGAACAGCTCAAGTCGATGGACGTGTCGTCTTCGGAGTCCTGTGCTAGTACCAACAGCAAGAAAAAGAGTACTTCCATTTCGAACTCCAAACAGCCGCCCTGTACTAGCCTTCTGCCTCAACCCAAAAAGAAGAAACGAAAGGAGAAACCTGAGGCAGTGACTATTCCCCAAGAAAGCCCCGTCTTCATCCAGAAACCGAAGACTTGTTCGTCTTTGTCCTTGACTGGCGAGCAAACAAGGAATTTCAAAGAAACTCCACTGCACATTCAGAAGCAGAAGACATCTCTATCTTTCGCGGGCGAGCATATTCGGGTAAAGAAAATGAAGGTCATTCCTATGAATACTCCGGCGAACCGACCGATGAAGAAACTGTCCTACTCTGATACACCCAATGCTGGGACGAAGAAAGCTATTCAATACAGTCATGGGAACAAGTTGCAAGTTATACCTATTTCTGCCAACAAGAATGACAATGAAACAAGAGAACTACCTGGCTTTGAAACACCCACCCCGGCACTAAAGAAGTCAACAAGTTATTCCATCGCTACGACGGTGTCCAACACGAAATACGCGATGAGTGCCCAACAAGTGTCTCCCGAATCTGCAATGTCAAGGCAATCTAGCCAATCGATACCTCAGGTTGAAGTGAAGCAAACTCCGCAGCCAAATCGAGAACAGCTCAAGTCGCCTCCGGTGCCAAGAAAGCCAAGGCAAGACGACCCTATTACACCGGGGCCCATCCTGCCTGAACCAGAAATAAATGTGGAATCCAAGGCTGCTTCCAGTGACAAAGTACTGGCCGGGAAGAAGCGACCCCGAACTCCCCCTCCAACAATTCTCGAAACCGCGAAGCGAGAATCGCGACAGGATGCTGCCAACACTTTGATCGACATGAGGATTCCTGCTGCACAGGAACAGGCCCCCGTGACTCCTGAAAATGGGCAATCTCGACAAGAGGTGATTGCCATGAAGCTTCGCAATCAATTCGGACGCATCCAAGGACTGATCAAAGAGTTACCACCCTTTCAGCCTGCCTTCTTGCGCAAGGCTAGTCCCAAACCTAAATCTCTCGAGGAGGCTCAAGTGATGGCAAGGTCGAAACTAGGGGCGGACCATCGGGCGAGCCATGAACGCATTCGAAAGTGCATGCTTCGATCCGCCGAGTCCACGATTCGAAATGCGATGGATTCCTACCTATCCATTGAAGACGCCAGAAATGAGCTCAAGGAAACAATAAAATCCTACCACGAGGTTGTGTATGATACGTTGCAGCGGCAAAAGCTAGAAGCTTCCACTCTGGCAGCGGAACAAGCTCGGTCCCGCGGGGGGCTGGATGTGCCCACAACTGAGGTTTCCTTTCCCTTCCATTCAACGTTCACAGCTTTGGAAGAAATTAGAATTGGAATTGAAGCTCCAAGACGGCCTCCAGGGAGGCCGCGTTCCTCATGATCATTTCGTTTTGGTTCAATGCCTAATTCATTTCATTTTCATCGCCAATATATTCCTGTACATGTAGTTCACTATGGTTCAACGGTAAGGTTTGTAGAATGCAAGCATTGTGCACTTCAAATCTTAGTTGCCTGGTATTTGACAAAAGATGAGTGTCGAGGTCAAAAGATGAGTGTCGAGGTTGACTTTGATACAAGGGAGTTAGCTATGGGCTCTAAATCCAGGATCTCAATTTGAGACATTCCTCATCCAAGAGTAGCAGCCCAAGCTACCACTATGGTTAATCGGTAAGGTTTGTAGAATGCAAGCATTGTGCACTTCAAATCTTAGTTGCCTGAGGATCTCAATTTGAGACATTCCTTGAAGAATCGAAGTCGTGGCTCATCCAAGAGTAGCAGCCCAAGCTACCGCTCGGGCAACCACTCTCTGTGAGAACAGGAGCACAGTTCTGTTTCATGTCTCTTGATTTGCAAACGTGCGAGCTTTAAAAATGAGTGACAAATGTACTGTATCTTTTTTATTCGATTGATTCGAATCCCATTGAATTGAATAACAGGCTGGTCTGCGCGTCGCGACGCTCCGAGAAATTGATGAGATATTCGTCTGATCGTCCCGACACATCATCACATCATTCCAAACAAGAAACATCAGTGGCTGGCGGACAAACAGCCACCCTCTCTTTTGTCATCCTTGGTCCATCAACTTACTTCCAATTGCTGCACTAAAATTGATTTTCCCTTGCTTATGATAGCCACTGGTCAAGTTGCACAGCGGATGACCCAAGTTGCTGCTAGCTCTGCCTTTCTGAACAGTGGAATAATATCCAAAACTCCAATCATAGCGTTGGCAGCGTTGCAAAGCCAAAGTTCTTCCAACCAGGATACCGACAACGATCTTGAACAAAAAACAAAGACGACGAAGACGACAATGTTTCCACTTTCGCCAAGAGCAAAATCGTGCGTTTGTATGGCGGCCGCAATGGCACTTCATTTTGGCGGTTACGAATTTGCTCGCAGTGGGGCCCTAGCACTCTTCACATCGACAGAGAATGGGTTCTCGCACCCATCCGCGTATCCACTAGCCATGGGCCTCGTTACTCCCTTTTCTGTCGGTTTGCTTTACTGCTATGGGCATATTCTAAAGGCGCAGGGACCACGAAGTGCGCTTCGAACGACAAAACTGATATCCATTTCGATATTGGCACTGTGCATTGCAGGCTTGAAAGCGTTCGAAGCATTTTCATCATCCTCAACAACGGTCATACCTTTGCTCTCCAAAGGAGTCGTCGCCACTCTATTCATCTTTCAGAATTCGTACGCACATTTGCTGTACAGTCAGCAATGGTCCTTTTTGGGAAGTGTCATGACACCCTCGGAAGGGACAAAATGGTTCTCGGCCATAGCGGGCCTCAGTTCGTTGGTATGTACCATTACTGCAACCATAGTTCACCGACTGGCCGCCGTAATCGGTATCCAAGGCCTCATTTTGGGCACTGCAGGCACCTTATCTCTGAGTCTATTTTTGGCAGATTATGCGTATGAAATGGGCGAGAAATTTGGATTTGACCCTAGAGAGAAAATGCAACCAAAGAAAAAGGAAGAGACGCAAGAAAATGGGGCAGAAACAAAAGAAGAAGTATCCTTATTTTCCAAGACATCGACTCTTTTCCAAAGAGTCCCGACGTTGGCTGCTTTGTTTGGTGAAGTTATTACTTTTCAATCCCTTTCGACTGTTTTGAGTATCTGCTTTGTTCATCAATTGAAGACTCACATGCCATTGGATACGGACCGGGCTTCCTTTTCGGGTCGATTCTATGCCTACGTCAATGGCGTTGCCGGTTTGATGCAGTTCTTTGTGTTGCCGCTGGCGCGCAAGTATATTGAACCACGATGGGTCTATCGAGGCATGCCAATCTTGTTGCTTCCATGGCTAGTGTATGCGTCGATGCAAACGAGCAGTTTGTCGATTGCTACAGCAGCATTTTTCCTGCTGCGAACCTTGGACTATTCGTTGCGAAATGTTGTGAATGAAATGGTCTACCAACCGCTGGATTTTGAGTAAGACAAATGACTGCTGGTTGTTGGAAGCAGGCGAAATCTAGCAATTCACCCACTCACACACAACCTCATACTTTTTTCTTATAGATCCCGCTATTTGGGCAAAGAAGTGATTGGAGTATTTGCTAATCGGTTTGGAAAATCGGGCATGTCGTTGATATTGAGTTTGTTATCGGCTCATTTTGCCATTGGAGTGGCCCAGTTGTCACAACTATCTGTCGTGGTGGCGAGTGTTTGGGCCTCGTGCAGTGTCTGGTTGAGCCATAAGGTTGTGACCAATAAGGAAGCTGAACAAGCCGTGAACAATCGGCAAACGAAAATGAAACAAAAGTAACAATAGAGCCTTTTTTGAATTTGACATTGAGGAATATCATTTTTCCATCTTTGGAATCCTTCGACTACAACGCCCTCCACTCGCCTATGAATCATTGGATAGGAGCGGAGCATTCAATTATCCTCAAGTCTGAAGAATTTCATTGAATCTTTTTTGTCAAACGTTTCCCGCCAAGACAAAAAATCCCCAACACTCATCCGTTTGGAGACACACGCCACCAACACATACACGAGCAAACGAGAGAGGGAGTAAACGATACGACGAGGGAAGCAGACCAGCAAGCTACAGCAAAACCCAAGAGTATTGGTATATTCAACTCTTATCACCATGGGTTGCAGTTCCAGCAAGCAACAAGAGAAGGCAGTCTCCAAAACTCCTCCAGCTGGAGGAAGGAAGCGTCCCTCTGGTCCTCGCGAACAAGCAAGAAATGGCAAGCCTTCGGATAAGTTGTACAAGTTGTTGTACAAGGCGATGGATTCCAAGACGGAAGAGGAACTGGCTTCTTATTATGACAAGGCAACCGCTATGCTAGAAGAGCAACGAAACAGTGTCGCCAGCTTTCGTCACGCTTCTACCAAGGCAACTCCTTTGCATCTGAGCACGAAACTGATGGAGTTGGATTGTTCCGAACAGCTGTTGAAGATTCAAGAATTGCTGTGCCAATTCTACCCCAGGGCACTGTCCATGCACGATCGTGCTGGTAATATTCCATTGCATTATGCCATTGCACCGTCTACTGCTTCCAAGAACAAAATCGGTTGGCAAGGACGTGGAGCAATGGTGTCGAGTCTCATTCAAGCCGATCCCAAGACAGCCCAAGACTATTTGACGAAAAACGATGTACTTTTTCAGACGAATAGTACCACATCTGCTACTAGTGGTGGCGTTGGATGTTCCCCACTCTATAGAGTGTTGGAAACCATGGAGGATGATTTCAGTACGGCCTCGCCGTCGGTTGCCTATGTTAAGATCATTCATAACGGGACCGCGAACATCTCCACGATGCCGGGGATTGGCAATGCGAGCGATGGAGACAAGCCTTTGGGGTTGTTATATCGCAAGTTCACTCGCCAATTTGACATTTCGGAAAAATTCTTCACCGGAGACAATAGTCGGCCCGAAGTTGTAGAACATCGACAAAAGTACAAGACGGCCGCTGGTAATACCTGGAAGATTATTGAAGTCCTACTACGACCCTATAACAACAACAGCAATAATAACGAGGATGAAGAGTCCTGGGGAATTGTGCATCGAGCCGTCCAAGTGGAAACACCACCAGACCTACTGAGGTACATTGTCGAAACGAATGCCCAAGATTTGACACGCGTCGATGCGGAAGGGAATGTGCCATTGCATTATGCCGCAGCCAATCGACCTCCCAGGCACATTCCAAATACACATTTTCCGGTGTTTTACAACAAATACGTCGTTGATGAATTGCTTTACAAGTTCCCAGAAGGGGCGAATATGAAAGATGGCCAAGGGAAGTATCCGCTGACGCTGGCTGTAGAAGCCAACAAGCAATGGATTGGGGGTGGTATCAAGTCGTTATTTGATGCATTTCCGGATGCCATTGAGCAAATTGATTTGGATTCTCATGACACTCTTAGGCGGGCACTCTCCTTAATGACCGACCATCAACTCAGTGATGATGATGATGATGATGATAGTGGCAGCAACAGCAGCAGTAGTAGTGAAGATGAAGTGTACGCCAAGGAAGAAAAGCAACAAGATGTAGCCCACAAGAAGAAAATTGACGGCATAATCAAAGACAATCAGCACGATGCCATCATGCTTGTTCAACAAACGGATGTAGATGTATCTGAGGTGGTGACAAGCATGTGGGCGCACGAAGAAGATGCCGGGGTACAAATGTTGGGCTGTGTCGCCATTTACAAGATGTTGTATAGCTGCCGTGATCGACCCTTGGAAGTATTGCGAATAGCACTCTCGGCAGTGGCAGCTGTCGTTAATGCTATGAAGGCTCATCCCAATGAAATGATCGTCCAAGAAACCGCCTGCAAGGCTCTGCGCACATTGGCGCCTGCTGATGGCAAACGAGAAGTCAGCATGGTGGCCAGTGGTGCTGTTGCGGCCATTGTCGGTGCCATGCAAGCTCATGTTGGAGATGAGACAGTACAACAAGAAGCTTGTGCGGCACTGGCCGCCATTGTCAGACATGGAGGAGCAGATCGAGCAACGATTGTCGCTTCGGTGAGCGGTTTGACCGCCATTTTGAATGCTCTATCAGCGCACTCCAAGGAAGCGAGTGTACAAAAGGCAGGATTGCAGGCACTCGTCGCCATGACAGACCATGCCACGGAAGCCAACCTGCCAGAACTTCCTAGATCACAAACAGAACCCATTTTAATAAATGCCAAAAAAGCGTTTCCAGAGGATTGTGGAAAAGCAGTCGATATCTTGTCACGACGAATGTCCGCATAGCACCCTTGTATTTGCACACTATCATAATTAATATGTTAAAACACTATCAAGAACAACACGTTCCATAGCCATTCATTTTCTAAATTTGTGGTTTGAGATTTGCGTAGTTCAGTAGTTGAAGCGAGCAACGGCATGTAGCAAGGCGAAGAAGTGCTCCGAACAATACAATGATAACATTTCGAATCTAGTATATATTGAAAGTGTTTTCCCTTTTGATTGAAAGCCACAGCAAAAGACAAAAGATGAAAGATGAAAGCCACAAAAGATGACCAATGCCGGACTTGAACCGACGACCTTCGGGTCTGGAATCCGATGCTCTACCAACTGAGCTAATTAGTCGAGCTACATGGTACAGATGTATCATAATACACAATGTTTGCAGTTGTTAGTCGAGCTACATGGTACAGATGTATCATAATACCCAATGTTTGCAGTTGTCAGTCATACAAATAGGCTCGTCTTGTCAAGAGACCCATTCCTGAACACATTGGCCACAACCCCAAAAGGAGCATAATGTTGTCCAGGATCCTTTCGAAACGGAGGAGACTCCTTGAACAGTTCCACGTGTTGTCTATACTGCTTGGTAGCGGTTTTCCCCTATTCCTGCTGCGAGAAGGATCGATCCATCAAAAGGGCGGTTCACTACTATCTTATTCTACTGAGTGTTTTGATGATCGTGCGATAGTACATCTGAAGAAATCATCAAATTGTTGGATAGAGATAGAATGTGACGCTATAGTATTAATTTCAACTAGTCGAACAGCCTGTGCCTTCCTCCATTGCTAT
>JAAMXS010002376.1:0-15416 GCA_019693525.1 Cylindrotheca fusiformis | reverse complement strand
CCATCCGGATGTAATCACAGAGAACATTGCTCTTTGCAATCTCTTTGATCACTTGATATTCGGCTCCTTCAATGTCCATTTTGACGATCAATTGGCCACCAGTCTTATCTTTTTCTGACGCTTCCGGTTGGAATGGGAGCATGGTGCTTTTGATCAGTGTTGTCAACCGCATACCATCAACATCCGCGGAGATCGCCTTGCCATCATTCAACTCGTTGGCTGTCTTGACCGCATCTTGTTGACTACTTAGAATGCTAGATCCCCAGAACTGTACAGAAAGAGTCAAAAGGTAGTGTCAGCGGTACGGGTCCCTCTCGAGTCGTTTAATCTCCTGCTTCATTTTGTCCTTACATTTTGCTCCACCGAAGTCTTGTCCAAATAGAGTTTCGTAGGGCGATCCTCCTCTGTTACAACAGATTCCGTATGAATATGAAGATGCCGGACAGGTCGAGGCTTCATATCCATAATAGTTCTTTCTAGCTTCTTCAATCGTTCTGTAAACGTTGGATTCCCTTCCATTCCATAAACACAGGTATCTTCCGGAAACATTGGAGGGTCCGCTTTCATGTATTTTCGCATCATTCCTCGTAGTGGATTGATCCCATAACCTTTGTTGTAAATTTTGAAATCCGAGATATCCAAATGTGGATGAGGGAATTGTTCATTCATTCGAGTACCAGGGAATTTTTCTGACCACAAAGGAGAACAAACATCGAAGGCACTATCCACAAAATAGCCAATCGAATCCCCAATGTTGGTCCCCAAATCGATAAAGGCATTTCGACAAGGCTCGTATTTCTTGTGAGAGACCAAAACCTCTTCTCGAAGATTTCTTTGTTGTTGCTCTGGAAGGACAAACATCTTCATTGCCTCTACTTCCAAAGCTTCCTTGGCCTCCACGCGCAAGTTGTGATCCTTGACATTCGGCTGGTCAATAATGGCTTGACACACTTTTTGTGTTTTCTCTCTCCATTCTTTTATCTGAAGGGAATTTTGTTCTTCATCAAAGGTGTTAAATTCGGCGGAATATATATAATACGGCTGTTGGTAGTCATTCGCGATCCACAATCCGACCAGAATTGTAAAGGCGGAAATGCTAAGAACCATCCGAACCGATATTGAAGGTTTGCTCTGTTTTGTCAACTGTGGCCGGGATGACTGAAAGAGCGCCATTTTGTCTCGTTGTTGGGTTGTGATATTGATGTTTCCGGATTGTTTCCCTTGCCTTCCTGTCAAAGGTTATCAATACCGCCTCTCTGTCTGGGAATGTTGGCAACAAACAAGAAGAATTTCACAAAAAGTTGACAGATTCAGCGAACAGGGTGAATTCAAACGTTCGTTTGGCTCGGCGTGCTCGCACAGACGGCTTTCACCATAGTAGAAACCATCGGAAACGGAACACCCACAAATAAAGACAATCAGAAAAAAGTTTCGATCAAATTCCTCCCGTTTCCACTTATTTTTGAGTAGATTTCCTTCCGTAGCAGCGCCGAAAAATTTCATTTTCACTTCAAAAAAGTAGAAATCATTCATAACACAGACCCTATTGGTGGGGTAAGTCATTTTGTCACATGGTGTTGTTGACAAACGATTCAAATTAGGGGAATATTGTGACAATGCATATTGTTTGTCGACACAATGATTTCGATGTGACTAACAACCGTTTTCCAATCAATATGAAGAATCAACATTTGACAAAGTACGAAAGGACTCGGGTATCCTCATGGCCACATTCCAAGAACGCTTCAAGGAAGCACTGGGTCCACGAGGTTATGAAAGTTGTATGCGACGAAGTGTGCAAACAGTCATCTTGTACGAAGCCTATCGATGCATCGGAACAAAATTGTTGACGCTTCGACCGTTTCAACGAAAAATCGCGTTGTGGGACCAAGCCGTGGCTTTGGTGAAGCAGTCCGACTTGCTACCGCACCAACGTGAGGAGGTGTTGTGGAGGACCGGAACCAGCAAGGCCTTGTTGGATTCCGACACTGCCTGGAAACGCTTGAAGGTCTCAGAGAAGGAATTGGACAAGCTCGTCAACGAAAAAGTAAAACCGATCTACAAAATAGGACAGACCCATGAAGAATTGTGCAAGGAATTCATCCAGAAGCAGTTCGAAGCACAAACTGGTGTCACAGGGAAAGAATACCCACTGAACTGGGAACGTGAGTACACTTTTTGTGGATTTGGTTTTCGATTTTTCAAAACAAAGGCATTTTCTGACATTGTATCATTTGCTGGATTTGTTGTAGATACCCACAACAATGTTATTATGGCCTTCAAAATGTACTACGATGGCATTCATTTGGATCCTTCCTTTCCTTCACCACAGCCCGTTATTGAAATCAATGTCCCTCACGAAAAACCCGTAGACAATACTCTAACATTGCCAGGCCCAGAAGCAATTCGACGTGGAACCAACACCAGTACTCCTGTACCACCGCCCACAGCGGGTGTCCCTGGAGCAGCGTCGGCTAGTCGAATTAATAGCTACGGGAAAGAAGAGGAAGAAAGTGGAGCGGAACGTCGCCAGATATTGCAGGAAGTGAAGGAACATATGGAAATTCTGGATATGTTCCATGGGATTGTCCACAATGATGTATTGAAGAAGAGAAAGCGAGACTTGTTTGAATCCTTGCCTCCAGCTCCACCATCCGCAGCAAGGCGACGTATGGGCGGAGGATCAATATTCTACTAGTGTCTAGTGTCTAGTTGTTTAAATTCTTTATAGATAGATGGTTTGCAGTATAGAGCGGGGACATTAGCGGGAGTACATTTTTCAGTTTTTGGGCAGAGATGTTTTTGAAAAACACAGCTTGCGCGCAAGCGAGCATTGCCCGAACTGCATGTCTTGAGCCTGAAATAATGTCGCATTCAAGAAATATATATAGAACGGGACGGATGTATTAAATAAAAAGAGGGTGGTGGTGCTAGCCGTACAGTCCAGTTATGACTCTGAAAAATATGCTGTGCACTGTCATTCCTTCAATCGTCTTCATCATTGTTCGTCTTTCATGCAAGAACAAGGGAATGAAAAAATGGTGGCTCCAATGAACACTAGTAGTAGTCATAGTGGTAGAAACAACAACAAGAAGATGAACCATGGTTATAAACCGGGTGATATGTCTCATCTCGCGAATTTTGCAGAGCATGTGGATTGGATGACAGTGCGTATCCTCTGTCATGTGGGCTTGAAAAGTTTACCGATTCTCACCGTACCTATCATTCTTTCTTTCGCTTTGTAGCAATGCCATTCCCCTGCAGAGATATTTTCGTACTTTTCCAAAGATGAAGAGGACGAAAAGAATAGAGGTAATAATTCTACTACTCGGCATCACAATGCAGATCAACAGCATGCAGCGGTTCAGGAAGACCAAGAGAATGCCAACACCAATGCCATATTGTATCCTCTGCCAACATCTTGCGAGTATTGTGGTGCCAGCTCGACCAAGGATTGCTCTCCTTCCAGTTGCAATCGGCCGTCCTCCTTCTTTCGCAAACAACGCCCACCATTTGTTGCCAGTGGTGGTGATTGGGATACCAAGACTGGTTCACCAAGGTCACAGCAGACATTTCAAGTGCCGTCCCCATTGGTGGAAGGCGGCAAAAAGAAAAACTGGATGACGAAAATAGGATGGAAAGGTTGAAACAATTTGCATGTGGAAAGCAACAGGTAGACGATATGAAAGTGTAATGCGACACTACTGCACCAACAGCACCCAGACGAGTGCGTGAAACGAATGAGCAAGAATTCCACTTCGGCTATCAGAAAGGGTTAAGAAAAAGCAGAAGTGAAGTCGACAGTTTTTAAATTGCCACAAAGTTGGGAAGATTCCACACACTCTAACCACCCTGAAAGGTGAATGAAACGAAACATCATTCACACATGTAATCGATCGAAAGACTGGCGAACTCGGGCACCGAAACCACTGCTACAAGAATCAAATGAAAACTAAACAGTCCGTCTAGCTAAAGAAAAAGATAAGCATGAATAAAACCACGTTTTTATGCATTGAATTGATCTATGTATGCTGATTTGCTTCCAATCAACATATTCTTATTAATTTGGTCCGTCGGTTCCAACCGATCTATACTTGCTGACGACCTTGCTGCTTCCAATCAACATATATTCATACTTACTGGTCCGTTGGTTCCAACAGACTTTCGATAATGGAGCAAACTTCATTCGCAGTGGGGCGATCCTGCGGATTGGTCGCCCATGCCCGTTTCAACATATCCCCAATTTCCTTGGGCCAACCACGGGGAATGGGTGGACGTTTTCCCTTTTCCAACACCATCGTGGTTAATTTTCCAACCGAAATGGTCTGAAACACCTTTTTCATTGCCATGGTTTCCCAAAACGTCAAGGCGAAGGAATAAATATCGACCGGTTTTCCATACGGTTTGTACACGACCACTTCGGGTGCCATAAACTGAACAAAAGAGAAGTAGTCGAAATAGCAGAAGAGAAGCAGAAACAATGTCAGAAATACAAATTCCACACCAACATTTTCCCACCACCGGGTGGGTAGTTCCTATTATTATCCTTCTTGCGTACCTTGCGGGTTCCCGTGCGTCCCGTGGCGCGATATTCGTTTTCATTCCCGATATTGTCCTGTGGCAAGAGTTCCTTGACGAGACCAAAATCGAAAATGTTGGCATTCCCATGGACATCCATTCCAATATTCTGAGGTTTGATATCACGATGAATAATGTTATTTTCGTGCAAATACACCATTCCCTTGGCGACATCGTGCAAGGCTCGCAACCTTGCTTGCCACAACTTCTTTTGTTGTTGCTGTCCTGCTCCTCCACCACCAAATAGAGCAAAGGGTGTCATTTTCTTTTTCGATTGGTTGGCTTCGGGGAGCCATTCCTGAAAGATCTTCTCGTCCAAGGAACCATAAATACGGTCGAGGACGAGAAAGTACGTGGAGGATTCCGTCGGAGTGGCAACCAGATTGATAATGTTGGGATGGGCCATGGACGAAAGGAATTTGGATTCAATGGCCAAATCGACCGCACCATCAACCTTACTGGCCGTCGACAAATGATCGTTAATCTGCTTAATGGCGTACCGTTCTTGTCCTTCCAAACAGGATTGTTGCAACATCAATCGTGCTTCATCCGTTTCTCCCTCCTTAAAGTGGAAGGATGCAATTTCATAGACACTGCAGTACTTGCCCTGTCCGAGCAACTTATCAACAGCCTCAATTTCATTCCTCGAGACGGACGGGAGGAGCCTGGGTGGATTGGCAGCAAAAAAGGGTGACTTCTCCTCAATTTGTTTCAAGACGTGGCGTGCCTTTTGTTCCAAAATGGTAGTGGTAACGCCCCGTTCATTGAATCGGCGTTTCTGTCCCGCCTTGGTAGGAAGAGTCTTTTGCATCAACAGCTCGTCCAATTGTCGAATCATCCCATCAATGTTCTTCAAATACTCATCCATCGTGGCTCCATCGAGGTACATGTGGTTTTCCATAACCGATGCCAACTTGGTCTTTCGGACGTTGGAAAAGGTTCGTTTGTCAAACTTTTTGAGAATTTTGCTAAAGGCAGTCTGATTGACTTGCAAGAATTCTCGTACCAACTCTACTTCGTCCCGAAATTCAATGAGATGTTCCTTCATTTCTTGAATGCTCGTAACGGACGTAGCCAAGTTGACACTGTCTCTCATCTGATCGACATCGTTTTGTAACGTCGCATGTTTGATTTGTGCCCAACTCTCCTTGTGTCGATAAAAATGATCGAGTCCATTCTGGGACCGTTCAAAGACTTCCCAAAAGGCAGAGTAATCATAGTCATCCTGTTCCTGTTGTTGCTGTTGACGTGCGGCTTCTGCTTCAGACTGTGTTTTGGGCAATGTCTTTTTCATACCCTTATAATCTACCGCATACTTTTTCCAAGCAGGATGTTGATCCTCTACCGTTCGGACGAGCTCCTTGCCAAATTTCATGGTTGGAGCAGCAGTGTGTGTGTTTGTTATATTTGGAGACTTGTTTTTGTTGTGTGTCTTTTTTGTTGCCAACGTCACTTGTGTGTGTGCCAATACAAGAGGTCGGAGTATTGACCGATTAAAAAAAAAAAAAAAGAGAGGAAGGAAAGAAGCCCATTGGAAATATGTCGCAGGGTTTCATTAGATAAGTGCCACATCAATCGTGAACCAACCAATTGGATCAAAGACAGAGCGACGTCAAGGGAACAAAACTGCTTGCGCGATTGATTGGTGAGCGAACAAAATTCACTCATCGGAACGACATTCCTTATATAACGTTGAGGTTTTGACTGTTGCACGATTCGTTTCCGGCCAATAGACATTGTTCTTAGTAGTACCATTTCAACGACCGGAGTACAGTATACATAAATCAGAATCCGGCTATTCTTTTTGTTCAACGTTCTTTCGTACCATTTGAACGTGAAGCTACACAATATGTAAGTCCGTTTTTGTCAGAAGCCAGGTTGTTTTTTCGCAGTTTTGTGTACCATTTCAACGAGAACCTACACATGTCCGTCTGTCAGAAACCAGTCGTTTCGATTTCCCAACGCCCAATCCTCTTAAGTAAGTTGATATTGGAGTTACTCCATATATATGTGCCACAAGTCATTACATAATGTACCGATTATCTTGGACACATGACGTGATGTTTTGTACCATTTCTACGTGAAGGGTCGAAACATACCCGTCTGTCCGTTGTTTTCCAGCCCCAATCCGTTGAAGTAGAGTTGGACGTGCTCCAGACATGGCCCTGCACCAGTACCACTTATCTACAGCACGTGCGGTAGCTACGTACAAAGGAATAAAAAAAATAGACGAGGGTCTCAATGGTTTCTAGCCTTCACCATGAGAGGACTAATTGCCTCCATTGTTGCTAGCATCCATTCCGAGAACCAGTCGTACCAAAAAGAGAGTCCCATCCAAAAAAACAACAACAACCACGAGCAGATTATGTTGATAGCGACACGATTAATAAGACGACAGCACCAGCACCAGCGATCCGTGGCAAGAATACTTTTGTTGTTGGTCGTCCTTTTGTTTGGGGTTGGGAACGCCGAGGGATTTTATTCCCAAATTTGTTCGGTGACAACGCCGGTGGAACTCATACAAGTCTACAATGAAACGACGGGCCAAACGACATATCATTATGAACCGACCGATCAAGAATTGGGCAGCAACACGACGGTCCTCTTTCGAGAATGCGAATGTGTCGGTCATGAACCCTTTGTCTGTCCCTATCACACCAACTTGTGTGCCATCCCATCCAGCAGCGACGACGAGACGATATGTTTTGAAGACGACGCCTCAACGGTTCTTGTTAGGAATATTTGGCCCTTGGTGTGTTTGTGGTACGTCTTTCTCTGCCTCTTGTGTTTTTCCTACAAGGGCCGACATGCCGCCACCTATTGCATTCAACGATGCTTCCCCTCCACCAACACAATGCTGGTCGATCGGATCTTGGTGCAACATCAACACATTCGACAACACTATCTCAACTTTTGGAATGCCAACAATAACAACAACAATAATGACGTAGCTGATGAGGACGAAGAATGTCAAGAATTGGTATTAAAAACCAAACAGTACCATGATGTGCACCGTAATCAACGCATTATTACAGCAGCAGCGACAGCTGACGAAGATGATCCTTCCACATGTTGTACCATTTGCTTTGTGCCGTTGGAAGAAGGAGATCGGATTGGAGCAGTGGAATGTAATCACAGTTTTCATGTAGAATGCATCAAGGGATGGCTTCAACGGAAAAATACTTGCCCTTTGTGTGCCGTACCCTTGGCAACACCCCGAAAGCAACGACCCCACCACCGCAACAACAACCACAGTAGTAATAATACTGCCGACGAAACTCCTGGGGCATCGGTTTCGGGACAAGAAGACGATGAAGATGTAGTATGACAAATCAGAATCTGCTAAAAAAAAAACACAGACACAGACACACACACACTCACAAACATACTTGTGGAATTATAAAATTTGATTCTTAAAACCGTTTATTTTGCTTGTTTTTTGGAAATCTTGACTTGTATTTCGAATCAAAGTGATGATTCCATGCCTCCCAAAAAATCACATGGACGCCTCATAACAGGACGGGGATAACTATGTGGCATATACCGCATCTGCCTGCTGTTCAAACAACATCGTCACAACACGTTTAATGTGCTTCATTTCATTTTGAATTTCAATCTTCTTTTCGGCGACCGATGACCGTAATTGGTACACTTGTGTCCGGTCCTTGGCCAGCTCTTTCAATAGATCGTTCTTCAATTCGGCAATGGAAACATGTAAGGTTTCAATTTGTGTCTTTCGCAATGCATCTTCTCGATCCGTTTCGGTAGCTTTTGTCACCTTGGCAGTGAAGAAAAAGGCCCGAATTTGTGGTGGCCACAATATTCCAAATGTCACAATTCCCAACAAAAACCAAATGGGAATGATAAGGAACGCCACAATGACTCGAAACAACAGCAATGCGGGAAGGAATACTTCATCCCTTTCATCGTCAAACAGGGTATCCATCAATGCCCTCCAAGCCTCTTCACCAAACATATTCTTTTGAGTTTCTTCATTTTTCTTTCGGGTGCTCAATCCCAAGAGTTTGCGAACCTTCCGTTTCCAAGGTCCATTCGCAACGGCATCCATCTGCGCGATGAAATCGAGTCGATTCGTCCAAAAGACAATTGCTGCACGTTGGAGCTGAATCACCTTGTACGAATCCGTCACAATCGCAATCAATACATTGGCCAACAGAATGACAATCAAGAACATGAACAATGCAAACATGACGACCGCCAACGGACCCACTTCATCATCAATAAACTTGGTTTCGTCCACTTCTCCCAAAAGCATAGTGTAGACACTTAAAATGGCACTCCAATCGTTACACCAAGGTCGTGGCTCGTACGCACCGCATTGAATATCATTCATCAACTGGTGACGCAATGTCTCGTTGAACATCTCACTTTGATAGACGGGTGGTTTCGTGTTGCAATAACTGGATTCTTGGAACAATGTCGTAAAGAACCTTGAAAAGGCCACCAGAAAAATCACCAAACAAAACAAAAAGGCTCCGAGACGTCCCAACACGTGTTGGACGCCACCGGAAAAGATGGCAAAGTCAATGTAGACATTTCGAAGGTACGACAAGAACTTGATGACCAACACAAAGACCGACAGGGAGGTACCGTACACAAAGACTGTAAAGTCCCCTTCGCCGAGCAACACCAAGGTCGTCCAAGCCACGACCAACACAAGGTACACGGCATTCAACCATGTGGAGCGATCCCGAACATAGATTTTCAAGGCGCCCAAAAAGGCCAAACTGACCACTTGCAAGACTTCTCGCAAAACAAAGTAAAAGGCCCCAAGATACAGGCCACCCATTACCAAAAATCGTTCAAAGGGACTATAATGATGCAGTGTGGACTCATACAGAAAGCCCACTTGCTCCGGATCATCGGATAGTCTTCGGAGCCGTTGCGATTCGGTCACACCAAAGACGTATGTGATCAGAACCAAAAATTGCATATACAGGTCCAAAATCAAGATCATTGTGGTGAAGCGTTCGGAAATTTTATCATTCAACATTTTCTGAACCGAGGTAATCACCACAGCTCGTTCTCGCAAAAATGTTGGCAACCGTTGCAGGGCAGAAAAGAACTCGGGTGTCGGCTTGGGGTGGGAAGCCAAAATGTGTTTCAAACATCCCTGAACCGCATCCAACTGCTGCTCGTTGGACTTGTCGATACCAGTACTGGAAAACTGTGCCAGAACCAAGAGTGGCAACGGACCTCCACCAACGGAATTGACAAGTTCTGGCTTCAGACCGAGCAACAGCCGCGCTGCAGCGGGGGCGGATTTTCGTGAAGCATTGGACAACACAAAATGCAACGGAGTACGTTGCTTACTATCCACTGCAGTTACTCCCTCTGGATAAGCATCGGTAAGGACATACAAAGTTTCTTCGGATCGCCCAAACGCACAGGCTAAGTGGAGTGGCAAAAGCCCCTCATCTGTTTTGTAGCTGGCAGCCCCAGTATTACTCAGCAAGACAACAACGTCAGGCGCATTGGAATTCTGCGTTCCTAATGTTCCCAAAAAGAAATGCAATGGTGTCCGCCTCTTTCGATCCACGGTCGTTTTGCTTTCTGGATAAGCCTCCGCGAGGGTTTTAATCACCTCCGGGGCGGCGTCATAAGCACATGCATAGTGAATTGGCAACCACCCGAAGCTATCCGACCACTGAACGATTTCATCTGCTACATGGAGAAAGGCCTCGACGATATCAATGGGTGGACAGTTCTGACATGCAAAATGCAATGCGGTCTTGCCCACATCATCGCGCTGTTCCGCAGCCACTCGAATTTCTGCGGGCGAGTGAGTGTGCAACCATTCTCGTACCAGCTCCCAACTCCGCTCTGCTTCTGCCTTTGCTTCCTCCGTATCAGCCGTCGGGGCAAACGCCTGTGCGCAAAATTGCATCAGATACAGTGTCTCTGGTAACCCCACAGAAGACTGATCTCCCTGTTGACTATTCATTTGCTCCGCATCGTACGGGTCCTGCATTTGCTGATCGTCATACTGTCCCTGCATGATTATTGTTTATAAAAATATTTCCTCACGTCTTCGTTGACCTGAGTTCTAATTGGAATAGAACCTTCTTGCCTGAGATGGAGCGACAGACAGATATGCAAGGAAATGACATCCAACATTAGAAGGTCACCTAAATAATACAGGTATATTTATGTTGTATGCAATCTTCAAAGGATCGTTCGTGGCGGCCAAGATGTCCGTAACTAGCGTCCGTTTTTTGTCCGAAATACCCAACTCCTCCACACCCATTGCAACGGTCAGACGAGACCATAAACTAGTATAATTGGCACTCGCTTCCCACCAACATATTAGATGCACTAATAATATAATAGATAGGAATCAATTGTTTATATATGTATCCAATGAATACTTCTTATCCTTCCCAAAGTGGCAATAAAACACTGGACAATGATGATGATACATTGACCATCTTTCCTCTTCCTGAGCAAAATGTACCATGCATCTTTTACATACCGGACTGCTGTTCAAACAACATGGTCACAACTCGCTTAATGTGCTTCATTTCACTTTGGATCTCCAACTTTTTCTCAGCCACCAAAGACTTCAACTGCACAACCTGTGTGCGGTCCACAGCAAGTTCCTTCAACAGCTCCGTCTTGAGTTCTGCAATCTCTACGTGCAAACTCTCAATTTGCGTCTTTCGCAAGGCATCTTCCTTGTCCGATTCACTAGCCTTGGTCACCTTGGAGGTGAAGAAAAAGGCCCGAATTTGTGGTGGCCACAAAACTCCAAACGTCACGATTCCCGACAAGAACCAGATAGGAATAATCACCAGAACGGTGATCACCCGCAAGACAAGGTAGAGATAGAAATCAAGAGTAAGGATCCCAGCATCCGCATCATCTTCAAACAACAAGTCTGTCATTCGCTTCCACGCGTCCTCGCCAAATGTGACCTTTGTGACTAGATCTGCTTTCTTCTTTTTGCTGCTCAATCCAAAGATTTTGCGCAGCTTTCGCTTCCAGGGCCCATTCGCGACGGCATCCATCTGCGCAATGAAATCCAATCGATTCGTCCAAAAGACAATAGCTGCACGTTGGTCCTGAATCACCTTGTACGAATCCGTCACAATCGCAATCAACACATTGGCCAACAAAATGACAATCAAGAACATGAACAGTGCAAACATGACGACCGCCAAGGGACCCACTTCATCATCAATGAACTTGGTTTCGTCCACTTCTCCAATAAGCATTGTGTAGACACTTAAAATGGCGCTCCAGTCATTGCACCAAGGTCGTGGCTCGTACGCACCGCATTGAATATCATTCATCAACTGGTGACGCAATGTCTCGTTGAACATCTCACTTTGATAGACGGGTGGTTTCGTGTTGCAATAACTGGATTCTTGGAACAATGTCACAAAGAACCGTGAAAAGGCCACGAGGAAAATGACCAAACAAAAGAGAAAGGCGCTCAAGCGGCTCAAGACGTGAAGCACACCTCCAGCGAAAATGGCAAAATCAATGTACACATTCTTGAGGTAGGCCAACAACTTGGCAATCAAAAAGAAGACCGACAAGGAAGTTCCGTAGACAAAGACAATGAACTCTCCTTCTCCCAGCAATACCAAAGAAGCCCAAACGACGACCAGTAAAATGTACAATAGATTCAGCCAATTGGAAAGATCCCGGACATAAATATGAAAGGCTCCCAGGGCAGCGAGACTAATTGCCTGGAAGATTTCGCGCAATAAAAAGTAGGCAGCACCAATGTACATCCCACCGACAATCAGCCAGCGTTGTACGGTACTATACCCATCCACTTCGTTTCGAAATCCAATCTCGTTCACATCGTTGTAATCTTTGCGCAACCTTTGAGATCCTGTCACACCAAACATGTACGATATCAAGACGACAAATTGCATGTAAAAATCCAAGATCAAAATCATGGTAGGAAATCGCTGCGCAATCTTGTCATTCAACATGATCTGCACCGACCGAATCACCACGGCTCGTTCTCTTAGAAATGTGGGCAACCGTTGCAGGGCCGAGAAAAATTCAGGTGTCGGTTTGGGATGGGAAGCCAAAATGTGTTTCAAACATCCCTGAACAGCCTCCAATTGCTCTTCGTTGGACCTGTCGATACCAGTACTGGAAAACTGTGCAAGAACCAAGAGCGGCAATGGACATCCACCAACCGCATTGACAAGTTCCGGCTTTAGACCAAGTAAAAGCCGTGCTGCGGCCGGGGCGGATTTTCGCGAAGCATTGGACAGCACAAAATGAAGCGGAGTACGTAGCTTGTTATCCACAGCAGTAACTGCCTCTGGATATGCATCGGTCAGAACATACAAGGTTTCTTCGGATCGACCAAAGGCACAGGCTAAATGGAGTGGCAAAAGACCCTCATCGGTTTTATAACTGGCAGCTCCAGTATTGCTGAGCAAGACGACGACATCGGGTGAATTGGTACTCTGAGTTCCCAGCGTTCCCAAAAAGAAGTGCAACGGTGTCCGTCCCTTCCGGTCCGCCGTGGTCTTACTTTCCGGAAATGCCTCGGCCAGACTCTTAATGACAGCCGGTTCTGCATCGTACGCACAGGCATAATGAATGGGCAACCATCCGAAACTATCCGGCCATTGAATAATATCACCGCCCACATTGAGAAAGGTGTCAATGATATCGATCGGTGGTGCATGTTGACAGGCAAAGTGGAGCGCGGTCTTTCCGACATCGTCCCGCTGTTCTGCCGCTTCCCGAACTTCCTCCGGAGTATGCGTATGCAACCATTCTCGAACCGGGTCCCAACTGGCATCGGCTTGAGCTCTGGCTTCATCCGTATCTGCAGTGGGAGAAAATGCTTGCGCACAATATTGCATCAAATACAAGACTTCGGGCAATCCTTCCGAATAACCACCACCAAGACCACCCGCCGTTCCTCCTGCTTCGGATCCCTCAAAGGCTTGGGATGGTGTTAATTCACCACTGGCATATGGATACTGCATTGGTTGTGAACCATCATCGTAATAGTATTCTTGATCCTCGTCCATCTTGTTGCCTTCTTGTACATATATGTATCACTGCGGCTGCTGTTTGTTAATTTTGGAGGGGGCACGAAATGCAAACCCTACAGGTCACAACTCTTCTCTATCTGTTGAACTGCTGTTGGGGTTGTTCTAGGAACGTCAAAAGTATTAAGCTGCAAACACAACAACAAAAGGAAAGAATCGCCGTTCGTTACATAATCATTTCTTGAAGCTATCGTAGAGGGAGTAGTGTAGTAGCAGTCGTGTAAGTAGGGCTGACGAAGGAAGCAGGTCTTTTTCTAGGATTGTTTGGTTTGTTTTTACATGATGACCCGCCAGCGTGCGCTGGCACGTTAAATCTCTATGGGCGTAAAAGAACGAGAAATTGCATGCAATCTTTGCACGTCGCTTTGGTTTTTTTGAAAAAAGTTATCAAGTACTTATCCAACCTACGATAGAAGCGTTATTTCTCTTCCGAATGGGAAGCGAATCTGTTCTTTTATTCGACTTAGTCATTTAGATGATTCCCATTGATGGCGGATCGCGCGGTATGCGTGATTTTGCTGGTCTGGCTGCCGGCCACCGTATCTGCTCCATATATTATTCTTCTCCAGAAACGTTTCTCACCCCTTGTCAATATGAATTTGAATGTGTCACTAGATATTCAATGCAAATTGCAGTAGTATCCAAAATAGCCCTGCCTAAAGTGTGGCCCAGATCACCACCTCGGCGATCCTTTCCTTCCCTAGAGCACAACAGAACCTTCCTTTTTTTTTCTCCTTCTCTCGACACTTCCACACAAACAACACGAAAGGCTATAGTTCAGTGAAAAAGAACCATGTTTTCGGCACCTGCTTCTCGTTTTGTGTCCAACGCCATGTTGCGTAGTACATCCCGCACGGCGGCTGCAATGACACGCCGTCGTTGGAAGAGTAGCAGTACATCGAAAGAAACCGCACCTGCTGCTGCTGCTGCCAAATCGTGGTGGTCGTCGGCCGAAGTATGGGGTGGATTGGGTGCCCTTGCGGGATGGGGAATGTCTGGTTCCGCCATTTACGATGCCATGCAACAAGGACCAGAAGTTATCAGTTTGACCATGACGCCCGTCCTCATTGTTTACTCGACATTGTTTGCCCGATGGGCATGGGTCGTCAAGCCACAGAACTTGTTGTTGTGTGCCTGCCACGTGACAAATGTTGGTGCTCAACTGAATCAGATGCGTCGGGCATTGGAATTCAAACGTTCCAAGGGTGAAGAGAAGCAAGTGGAAGAACTCTTGCAAACGGTTGGTGTGGCAGGAGCTGCCACGGCCCTTTTGGTTGCTGCCGGACCTCGTATGCGATCCGGTCTGTCGAATGCCAATTTGGGCGTCGTATCGACCGTCGCCGCGGCCGATGCTGGACCGTTCACGGTACACTTTTGGGCTCCCATGTCCAAATGGTTCATTAGTGGTGCATCCTTTTTGGAATTGCACCGTCCCACGGACCAAATTTCACTTCCGCAGTATACCGCGTTGACCTTTACAGGATTCTTCTTTTCCCGATACGCATTGCTCGTCACTCCCATCAATTACACATTGTGCAGTGTCAATATTGCACTCTTTGGAAGTTCGGCATGGCATCTAGGGAGAAAAATCAAGGCAGATTATATTGACGACAAGGAAGAACCAACACCAGCACCCTAAGTTTTATATTGATGTGTCTGCTGTAGATCCTGGAAAAACAACCACACACACACATACAACATGGTAAACGAATGCCGATTTTATCTCTTCTATGCTATAGCTTATTATATATTACATGTAGTGGTTTAGTCGCTGCTCCTTATGGT
>JAAMXS010002373.1:751-13029 GCA_019693525.1 Cylindrotheca fusiformis | reverse complement strand
CGTCGATCCATCAAACAGTTCTTGGCGGGCAACGAATTGAAAGATGAGATGATGGAAGAGAAACTTGCAACCGGTTTGACAGTTGTGGGTGCCATCTTTGGATTGACAGGGGCCTACCTAGCCGTAACGTCTGCCTTATCATGATGGAACACGGAAGCTAGGTATTGTAATGCAGATTACGAATGTATTGTGATGATGCATGTTAAAAAGTATACCGTACCACTTTTTAAAGAGACAATGCTAGAAACGGAATTTCAGGTACGGATTCTCCGTCGTTGCAAATCCTCTCAAGGTTGTCTTTGCAGACCCTATACCTGGCACCATACAACAAGCTAGTCCCTTATCAACTGATCCTACTAAATAGGAAAGTAGTTGAATACTTAAGCTACTACTCATATGATGTTTTTCTCTTCGAATGTCAGCTTTTGTCGCTCTAGAGTGGTTGCCTTTGGGGTTCCATCTTGCCATGGCATTTTCACCTGCACTTTTTCCGAAGCATCGTCATTCTTCGTGTCAAGCGAATTAATAGCTTCGACATAGCCAATGACATCGTCGGTCAGCATGTAATAAGTGGACCAAAGACGATTTCTGCGGGTTCAACACGCTGGCGAATCTTCCACATATGAGATTGCTCGTGATGGAACAAAATATGTCATATTTGTGTCTTATCGTGCCGGTGTGTGGCGTCTAACGAAAAAAATGTTCTTCACAGACTAGAGCGATAAATCTCCGAAACCTACTGCTGTACATTTAGTACTATGGAAGCGAAGCCAAACGAGCCCAAGGAGAGTCATCACTGACAAAGAACGGTCTTGTGTTCGGTGGAGGTTGAATGTTCGGTGTTAACTGAGAAGCAAGTCATTTGCGAGACACACATTTATCAAGAAAAGACATCGCAACTCATCGTCATCATAGCTGAACCAGAATAGCGGAACCAGAATAGCGGAACCAGATTAGCGGAACCACAGACCGCATACTGTGTCCATTACTTTCAACCATGCGTCAAGACGAGCAAGACTCAACTGACCTTTCGGGGTATCCCGCACTATCACAGATTCAACAGGACTTCGAGAAGCCATTAGATGAACTCAAGGCAAGCTTTCTTCAGTTCCAGTCGGACCTTAACACGAAGATCAAGAAGCTACCCTCCGAGAAAGTTCATGTAGCTGGGCCCAAGCGTAGGTCAATCGGTGTTGAGCCTCATGAATCTTATGGCACTCCAAAAATGTCGACATCACCTGTCTCCAAGTGCAATGAGACCCTTGCAAGCTTGAAAGAGTTTCATGTTCAGATGAAGGAGAAGATTCCTGGAAGGGACCCTTCCAGTGAAGATGAACTTTCGCCTGAGTCTCCTTCAAGAGACTTGTCATTGGCGCAACTGAAACAGTTTCAAGCGAAAATTGCGGCAAAGTTGGCCAAGGGCAAGTCCACAGCTGTTGCAGAGAATGCCACTCAAGCTACTCGCTCACAGTCAAAGGCATTAAGCTCCCTGGTGTCACCAAAAGTGAAAAAGAGATTGCTTCCAACTCAGCTACGAGTGGTCGAACTGGAGCGTGAGAATAAAGACATGTCTCGAAATGCCTTGACTGCGAGCCTGCTGCAGTTTCGAAAACAATTGGACGGCATTGAAAACAAAGGGAAAGAGCCAGTGCCTAGCATCGATCATTCAAAAGCCACCCGACATACGTCTTTGGAACTGGTTTCATCGGCGGCACCAAAGCGAGGTTCCCTTGACTTGAAAACAGTTAGGAAATCACCCAAGTACACCAATGACTTGAAAACAGTTCTGAAACCACCCAAGTACACGAATGTGCCTCAGCCCGATTCAGAGCCTGACACAGACCCGGAGCAAGAATGTGATTCATCGGCCAATCACAAACGCTCTCGAAGAATGAGTGTTGAAGACAGAAATTTCAGGAAATGGTTTGAATCAAAGATGGAAGCCAGAGAGGGCATTCAAGATTCCGAAAGGTATATACTGGAGGAAGATGACATCGAGCACGACGAAAGCGGGGAAGATGAGCCACCAGAAAGCAAGTCCAGTCCATTTCCGCCAAAGAAGATGACTGCAATAAATGAGACAGACGATATTTCGGTACCCCGAGTGTTAAGAAAAACAGATGTTTCTTTCCTGGCAAGAAAAGATCGCGAAGATGAACTCGAAAATATGTCTCGAGATGATATCAAGGCGAACCTTCTCCAGTTTCAATCCCAATTGAATTCTAGATCACAAGCTCGAAAGCGCGAACAATCAGCTGACTTGCTGACTGTGACACAAAGCGTGCACACGGTGTCTTCTCATCGTTGGGCTCGAAATAGGATATCTCATCTGGAACGCCAGAACGAGGCTTTGTCAAGAGAAGAGCTGACTGCTAGTCTTCTTCAATTTCACTCCAAAATTGGACAGAAGATCAGTTCTCCGTCTGTTGATACCAAGGGTACGTCCGCGCAAGATGTTTTGGTCGACCAAAGCGAAGTAGGGCAGGATGTTGGCGAGGCACATGGGCAAGATGTTTTGGTCGACCAAAGCGAAGAAGGGCAGGATGCTGGCGAGGCACATGCGCAAGATGTTTTGGTCGACCAAAGCGAAGAAAGGCAGGATGCTGGCGAGGCATATCGAGAGCAGACACGACTCTTTCACGGAAAGCTAGTGAAACGGGAGATTAAGATGTTCCACGGAGATCGGGCAAAGCTTGTGGAAGAAACAGAAACGACACCGCGCAGCGAAATGATTCAACGCTTGAAGCAATTTCAGGTCGAGATACAAGGACGAATCGGCCATGTGGCCGCAAAGAAGTCTGTAGCTAGAGAGCATTCGCTGGGTGGACTTGCTGATAGTTCAACCGAAGAGAACGCGAGCAAGCATATAATGGTTGATGTGGAAGGGGTCGACGAAGATGACACGGCAGTCACTGACGACGACATTTTGGCTAAAATGCGACAAAAGAACGAGACTGCCACCGAAGCAGATGCGGAAGCTCTGGGAGAACAAATTCGAAATTCATCTGTACGCAAGAGCAAGTATCCTAAAAAATTTGAGGTTATGCTCCGGAATCTTGAGGAGCTGAAAAAAAGAAACGAAGAAAAGGTATCTACTGTGCAAGATCTCGACCGGATGCGAAAACAGAACGAGGAGAAAGTTTCGGCGATGATCTCTGCTTTGTCGCTCGAGGAAGCAACAGAATTGCCAGCTTGGTTCACGGAATTCGCAAGGCAGCAAGAAGACAAGTTTCAAGAATTGATGCTAATATCTGAGCAAAGGAACATGGACATTAAACGTCTGAACGATGGTGTTAGCTCTGATCAGGTACGCTCCTTGCATTAATTCTGATCCGATGAAAAGAAAGAAAATTTTGACAGATTTGTAGTTTGGAGCATCTCGAAACAGGGGAAAAGATTATCCGCGTATCGTCCGACAACCATGATCAAGCCTCTCCTGGATGCACATAATTGTTTGCATGGCTTACGCCGGTCGCTCGGTTCAAGAGACGAGAATGGGCCAAGTCACAGTGGCGATGAATATTCCACATCTATAAAGCTTAGAATAGTTCAAACTGTCTACATGTTTGGCGTTAAGCAGAAGGCGACAAACCACAGCTACCTTCAAAACTCCAACCTTTCACCCTTCTCCAGGTGACGAAGGCTGACTTACTCCCACGGTTCTGGGATTGCATCATGGCATTGGGCCGTATGAACCTCTTTTCTGCAAGTTATAATGCTTGCCTGAAGAACTCCCCTTCGACATTAATCTTGTGTTGTAGTATTAGTATTTATTTTGGTCCGCTGTTGCATTCCGTATTCATGATCCGGCCCTAGGAACGCCGCATCACTTGACTCTTGGCACATCAGGCTACAGCCGTCGTTGCCGATGAAGCATTTGTTGAGCCTTACCGCCTATATGTGCAGCGTGTCATTGTTGCACCTACTAGTCTACCAGCCATCGTACCCTGCTGGAGCAGTGTTGACGGATTTACAACAGTTCCTCGTTGAAAATGAAAGTCTCCAGGCGCAAAGCAAACAGCCTTATGAGGTTTTTGGGAGTTCCCACCAAGGCGTGGCGGTGGGTGAGGAAAACCAAAAGATGATAGAAAACGACATTTATGGAGAAACTCAGCTAGGAAACTTTTCAGCTCATGAAGTCAAGAAGAAACTGCCGAAGAACTTTTTCGGCACTCAAAAGTCACGAAGCTTTGATGGACCCCTCAGATTCAGGAAGAACCGCAGTAGTCCAACCGCACTAGGCCTTTTACAGTGGAACAGCTGGCATCCATTTCTGGGTAGGTGCCGATGTCTCTGTTTCTCCCTGGCCACAGACCCATGGGTCACAAGCAGAGCACGGAAGCGTTGGCGGAGCCAGTTTCTACTCGAAGGTGGCCTGAAAATTATGCCAGGTGTCCCAATCAAGTAGAGTTGCCGTATGGAGTCAATTGCATCTCGCGCTGCTTCAAACCTACAAATTCGATCTGGTTCAGAATGCAGCAAATTTTGGAAGAGGCCGTTGGTTATTGCTATACCGTTGCAAATACAGGGGATTACAGAGCTCTGATACAAGCAATTCCGAAATGGGCACCAACCTAGTACTTGAGCGACAACGGTCCCCTAGATCTCTGACTCGGTCGGTCGGTTGCTGCTGGGATTCAAGAATGTCATGACCAAACTGTGTAGTCAGCAGGTCTTTACTTCGAGCTTGGTCCCGGGATCAGCTGGTAAGACCAAATTTGGAAGGCATGGCGTCACTTTCTGTTCGTAGTACGAGGCTTTGGAAATATTTCAAGAAAATGGTTGGCAAGGGCCATTTTTCTCTCTGAAAGAGATCCATGGCTTTCAGTAGAGGCGCACAGGACTGAGTAGCGACATAGCGGGGCGTATCTTCGGCGTCAAAGGCTCCACGTGATTCTGGAAAACAACGAAACCACAAAGGTCCTGACGCATTGGCGACTTCCAGAACTTGGGATCATTCTTTGCCATCCACAAATAGGGTCTAAACTGCGCAATGGCAGTTTATTGGTTCTCTTTGATTTCTTGGCAACCTTATTGTCTGATTGGACGGAATGACGATCGCTTTGGGTTCGCTTCTCTTCACCAACATTTCCGATCGACAAGAAGGCCAAATGAGCAAGTTAGAGCTTTTTCGGATACTTGCAGAAGTACTGGTGTGAGAACAAGTTCTACCTGCTCGTTTGGCCTCTGGGATCGTCTCGTATTCTAAGTCGAATAGTGTTTGTGTCGGCACAAGTACTATTCGACTAAGAGCTTGGCTTTGGATAGACGGACGGACTTTCATGGCGGGAGAGAGCACGCCCTTTTTATTAAAATACCTGGTTGAGCACCTTGCACTCGTTATCTTACAAAGCTCGAGTCGGCTACAAAGTAGAAGTATAAACTATACTACTAAAACGTGTTGCTGCAAAGAACGAGCTGAGATCTCATTCTCTTTCTAACCTAGGCTACTTCTAGCGATCTCCACATGGGACCTCTTTGCACCATGCATTCCTCGTACCAACCGTACTGTTCCCAATTCGGTGGACCACTTCACCTGCCCCAACGCATCAATGCAGCTTTGGATGAGCTCTAGCTATGATTGGAACGCCACCATGCAATAGTGTTTAATAGAATTGCGACACCAGTCTGCGCCTTTTCCGCCCCGCTGTTCTTGTCCCTGAAGTGTTCTTTCAGTAGATTCTTCGTGCGTTTTCTGTAATTCCGTGTCGAGGGTTTTTTCCGCAACATTCTCCATAATTGCTGTTCGTTCTCCAAACTCTCTAACTGGGACTCGGCACGTGGATTTCGATAGTTGTATTCGATATATATAAGCAAGCTGGACCGCGAACCAACCACATCACATCACATCTCCGTTTCAAGGGAGAATCCCACCTCCCCACTGGAACAATATTATCGTAAAAATCAGTTTCAATAAATGCAACATAATTAGACGCTTGTGACAGGGTTGTGAAAGTTCATAATAAAAGGCCCGAGAGTTCCTAGTTGTCGTTCCAGCGTCAGCTCACACTCTTCCACGGAAGGGAAAGAAAAAAAAAACAGTGCTGAGCAGACAAAACAAATGAGAACCAAGAAGTTCACGAAGAGACAATGTCCAAATCTTACAGTCACCCAACTGCTTGGAGTTCTGGCGAGAGCAGCAATGGCATGTCCCACCATTCTTCCTCGCATGGAGGAGATACTCCGGAGCCAGCGGAGTATATAGCACCAGATGTTGCCAACAGAGAAGAAAAGGCTGTGACCCGATCGAAGATCCTTGTTTTCTTCGTACTGCTGCTTGCTGTCAGCGGTGCTACTGTAGCTACATACATCGTGATGGAAGAAGAGCAAAACAACGATTTCGCTGCCTCTGTAAGTTGTCAAGAAGACTACCAAACCCAATTCGATGTCTGTCATCCTCATATCTAGATATCGGCAAATTCAGTTCGCAGGTCTTGCATCAGAAGTTTCGACTGTCTCGCGGCAGAAGGTTGATCAAGTGTTCAGTGCCTTGGATGCATACTCGACGTTCATAGCTTCAGAAGTCAAAGCAGATGTAAACTCAAGCTGGCCGTTCGTTACTGTCCCTGACTATTCCAAGAAATCGGAGAAGATTTCAGAGCTGGTGGGGCTCAAAAGGCCTTGGTTGTTCTTGTGTCCACTTGTCCAAGAAGATCTGAAGGAGAACTGGACGTCTTATTTTTTGGAATCGGCACCTGTATGGTATCAAATTTCACTTGAGAACGAAGGAAACAAGTTTACGGTTGATGAACTAATGAACTTGTCCGTTCCATTCGTTCACCAATACAATTTGACCGATAACTTCAACCCCATTCCTACTCAAACCTCTGGTCCGGTATTGCTGCAATGGCAGAAGTATCCAATTGAACCTGATAACACAGGATTACTAGGCACAAACTACGACATGCTCTCTATCCCAGAGATTGCCGACCTATATCACGCTTCAAGTGCGTCTCTCCGCCCATCGCTCGGCTTCACTCAGTTGCCTGATAACTCTGACGGAGCAAGCTATGGCGATTTTGTCATCGACAGTCAAATTGTCCAACCCATTCTCGAGAATGGAGAAATTGTCGGTATGGTATGGTTGAGACTACCTTGGCGTGAATTTTTTGACAATCTGAATGTTGATGGTCTCTTTGGTATGATTGCTGTCCTCCGTAGTAGCTGCAATATTGGTTTTGGTGAAATAGTTGACACTGCAAACGAACTTTCCTATTCAATTGATGCCTCGGGCGCCAAGTTCTTGGGGCAAATCGATGCACACGATACACAGTATGATGAACATCTTGTATCGCACGTGTTTCTGGATAACAAGATCGAAGACGAACAACTTCCAGAAGGGCATTGTGTACACAAGTTAACACTCGATTTGTACCCCACGAACGATTATGAGGCGACTTTTCACACAACCAAACCAGCAGCTTACACGAGTGTTGTTGTTGCAATCTTTGCGTTCACCAGCATTGTGTTCCTTCTCTATGATTTTTTCGTTGGCAGACGCCAAAGAAAATTCATGGAAAGAATCGTGAAGCAGGATCAGATCGTATCGAACGTCTTTCCGACTGCAATTCGAGATCGGTTGTACGAGAGTGGCCAGAAAGGATCCGATCAAGATCTTCTTGATCCTCTGGGCGGTGGACATGGCAGCGGAGGAACGCCTTTGGCCGACCTATTCCCAGAGACAACCATTGTATTTGCAGACATTGCTGGTTTCACCGCTTGGGCATCAGCGCGGGAACCGGCTCAAGTATTCATCCTGCTTGAGACTATCTATGGAGGTTTCGATAGGCAAGCGTACCGGCATAAGGTATTCAAGGTGGAGACAGTCGGAGACTGCTATGTGGCCGTGGCTGGTTTGCCTGAGCCGGATAAGGACCATGCTTTGGCCGTCTGCAGATTTGCTCGTGACTGTATGAAGACAATGAAGGACACAACCTTGAAATTGGAAGTTGCGCTAGGTCCTGACACTTCGGATTTGGAGTTGCGCGTCGGAATTCACAGGTAATGAAGGATTTTGCCATTGTCCGCGAACTTGACATGGGTCTGCACTCACCTGCCTTCTATCAAAACTATTGTTTGGCACCAAAGTGGCCAAGTGACAGCAGGTGTCATCCGCGGTGAAAGAAGTCGGTTCCAGCTCTTTGGAGATACCATGAATACAGCTGCACGAATGGAAAGCACTTCTCAGCGCAACCGTATCCAAGTTTCTCAAGTTACAGCTGGCTTGCTAATTGCCTCCGGACTATCGACGTGGATATCCCCTAGGGAAAGCAAGATATTTGTCAAGGGTAAGGGGGAGATGCAGACGTATTGGTTGAATGTCAAGGTTGTGAAGGGATCGAAGTTTTCCAAGTCTAAGAATGACATGCTTGCTGTGTCCGAAACCGTACTGGATAGTAGCGACCACAATCATAGTGTGAAAGAAGTGGACGACAACTTCCTCAATGATATTGAAACTATGACCAAGACAGAGCGCCTTGTCGAGTGGAATGTTGAGGTACTGGCATCTCTTCTCCAACAGATCATTTCCTCCAGGGGAGAGGTCAGAGACGCAAACAACGCATCTCTGAAAGAAAAAGAAGCTACAATTGGAACAGGTGATACAGTGTTGGAAGAGTTCGTCCCCATCATTCCGTTGAAGAGATTCGATGCAAGTGATCTCAGCAAGCGGCAAGAAGCAAGCTCCATCGACATCGGCGTAGAAGCCAAAACTCAGTTGAGAAACTATGTCTCGAACGTAGCATCCATGTACCAAGACAACCCCTTCCACAATTTTGAGCACGCAAGCCATGTGACGGCGTCGGTGAAGAAGCTCCTCACTCGAATCGTCAATGTGGATGACGGAAACGGTCTGACCACGTCAACAGATGTCAATCTTGTCGACATGGCCGGACACTCCTACGGTATCACATCCGATCCCTTGACGCAGTTTTCGGTCGTTTTCTCTGCCATCATCCACGACATGGACCATCCCGGTGTCCCCAACGCTCAGTTGATGAAGGAAAACACTAGGAGTGCGCAGATCTTCAAGAAGTCGGTAGCCGAGCAAAACAGTGTCGAGCTCGCTTGGGGCCTCCTGATGGGTAAAGAATATGAAGCGCTCAGGGCATGCATCTACCAAACGGAGGACGACCTCAAAAGGTTCCGCCAGTTGGTCGTCAATACCGTCATGGCCACTGATATTGTCGACAAGGAACTGCAAGCACTCCGAAAAGCTCGATGGGAGACTGCATTTGCAAACAATCTGATCCATGATGCCAACCTAACCAGCGATGATTGCAAGGCAACAATCGTCATCGAGCACCTGATCCAAGCATCCGATGTAGTGCACACCATGCAGCATTGGCATATCTACAGGTCTTGGAACGAGAAGTTCTTCATGGAATGCTATACTGCTTTCAAGTCCGGCCGGGCCGATTCCGACCCAAGCGAGAATTGGTACAAGGGAGAAATTGGCTTTTTCGACTATTATGTGATTCCTCTGGCAAAAAAGTTGGAGAGTTGTGGCGTGTTTGGGGTATCGTCGCATGAGTATTTGAGCTACGCTCAGAGCAACCGTGACGAATGGGTTCGTGAGGGGAAAAGACTTGTCAAGGAGTACGTGGCTAAATGCGAAGAAATGATCAAAGAACAGTAGTTGTCGCTCTGTCGGCACATGTTTCTCGTCTTCACCAATTGGTCTTTATCTCATGATCGTTATGATAATACCAGCCGTTACGCTTCGAGAGACGGCGGCAGCTCGAAAGAAGCAGGCAGCTGCTGAGGAAGATCCAAGCAGCCAATTTTGAGGAAAGGGTGGGGTGACAAGCCTGCGTCACACTATAGCTGTATCAGAAAAAACCGGCTCACAGACATCGGATAGATCCGGATTTGTTTTCAATAGCCAGAGCTATACTTAAGAGAATTGTTATGACATCAGATTTAACACTAGTTGCTACGACTGGTAGAAATAAGAGGATAAGGCGAGAGGTGAACATTCTCTCTTTCGTCGACTGACGTAAAACAAAGATACAGTAGTAAAAAAGACGTCCCATACTAACATATTACTACCCTAAGTCTACAGAACAAAAGCCTTGCACCATCATCCCCCCGAGCTCGAAATAACCCTCAATCATTGCCTGCTGGAGGGTCGATCGACGGTTGGTGACTTACGACGCTACCTGGAGTCGTACCATTCCTTGCAGATTTGAAGTCTGAAATGTATCCGTATGCCCCGGACGGTGACTGAAATGGAAAGTTGGTAACTATCTTTTTGTCTTCGTCTTCTTCCAATAACGACACATCGTCAATGTCTGCCAGGCTGAGGGCAGCGCAGAGTTTATGATTTTGGTCAACCAACTGTGCCAATTTGATTCGAAGATGGTTCATTCGTACTTCCAAGATGTCATGACATAGAAAGATGACTCCGTTCTGCAAAAGCAACCAATTGACATGGGAGGACACCACCGACCGCAATTCGTTAATAATTGACGCGGTACGTTTGCATGATGACTTGGCAAAATAAATATGTAGTAGAAAGAGGCTTGACACCAAGTATGCTTCCACGAGAAAGGAAAACAACCAACACATAGCGAAGGATGAAAGTCGTTTGCTGACCGAACGAAAAATTGGTATTCTTCCTATAAACGACATGCTTGCAGAGAGGAATCTGATATCCACGTCAGCTGCCAAGTAAGTGTCCAGCACAGTGAACATTGTAAGTGTCCCGGCTAAGTGCCAGAACAGAAGCCAAGCAGACGCTGAGGCAACATCCAGTTGGTAAAATATTCTGGGGGACAAAAGTTTGGGTGGTACCCATGATCCGACGTCAACACTGATGTCTTGCTCAAAAGTCAAGACATTTCCATGGAGCTCTTCCTTCGCACTCTGAATCTCTCTTTCGACATCAACAAAAGGATTTCCGGAGGCCATGTGATCAGGGAGATCAGGATCCACCATTCGAAGCTTGTATTGGTTTCGACTGGCTCGGTCAAAAATGCATCGCATGTTTTCTATCACGAGTCTAAGTTTGGCGTTGATAAAATCGATTCGCGATGCAACCAAAACCAACGTTTCTTCAATTCCTTCTCTTGCGACAACTTTCAGGGAAGAAGGACTCGCAAAGGATGACACCTCTTGCGAAAAAGGCAGTAGCCTGTCCATTGTTGGTTTAATACAGGAAAAAAAGCTCAGAATTGCTGTAATAAAAGGGACCCCGAACCGCAGAAAGGCATGGAAGACATGAGATCGCTTGACGCCTTCAATTTCAATCTTGTCAACGCTCATCGTAAGAAGAAAAATGATGACGAACGTCAAGAAAAGAACCAGTAGGGTCCCTCGTAGAAAAGAGAATACAACCCCATCACATCCATTGGTGTACAGAGCGAATTTAGGGTTGACGCGATTGATTTTCTGTCTCAACTTCTGCACCTTTTTCTCAGATAAATCGGAAAGCTGGATATGAAATCTAGAATTCCGGGCATGCTTGATCTCTTTTTCCAACATGATCAGGAGTTCTCGCTGCTCATCTGTAGCCTTAGGATACTTGATAGCGCCAGTAGCACTAGAACTTGTCGAAGAAGGTGAATTGAGCAATGGTTGTCCTTCTTCAATAGAACTACATGGACTTGTCCGCGATATCGAACCGTAACTAGTGGAGACTCCATTCCGTAGCTTTCCCCGGATGGGAGTCTGAGTCATGATTGCTCGGAAGCAGTCGTGGTCCTTTGCGGAAAGCTCGTCTGCAGAAGCGAGTAGGTCGCAAATGGGGTTGGAGGAAGGGAAGATTGCGATGATGTCACTTCTACCTCCTCTTCTGCTTGCTTGATGGTGTCTTCAATGAGACAACAGTGGCTAAGATTTTCGAAAATGTTGTGAAATGTTGGGTGCGTTATAACCTTTCGCAGGGTGGATCAGTTGTGCTGTTTACAAGAATATGTGACACCGCTCCTTCTGAAGCAAAGGGGTGGTTCTATCACAGTGCTCTGGAAGCGAGCCTACTAATACAGCAGTCTTTCGTTCATTGGGTCACATCCGTCAGTACTAAAAATGTCTACACGTCGCGTGGCCACGCTCTTTTCATAAGTCTCTTCAGCCGACTGGTTTTCTTAGGTTTGTGTATTTCGCACTCAACCTGATGTCACAATGCAGACATCTGCCAACAAGAAATGTCAACTTCGGATGGCCAAAACGCAATGTTACCGACATTCCAGGTTGGGGATGTAGTTCTCTCGCTGGAAAGGTAAAAGTCATCAACTTCGTGGTTGATGCAGGAAGCAATAGAAATGTAGGTATTTGGC
>JAAMXS010002348.1:0-24710 GCA_019693525.1 Cylindrotheca fusiformis | reverse complement strand
TGGAATTATTACAATGATGACAAGATCCCTGTCGTTTACAATGTTACTACAATTATTGCTCTTGTTGTTGTTGTCTATCTTTGCCTCCTACAGCAATGCCCATCCTTTTTCCACAAAGCAACAAAAGGCATCATCAGAGGCTACTGCCGTCTCGTTGACATCTCCTTGGGACAGCAGCAGCAGCACCATTACCGCCAATCCTATTCAAGAAAATGATGATGAAACAATTTTGGACGAAGACGAGTGGACGAAAGCAGCAACCACAAATTCGGTTCCAAGTTGGAGACATTTGTATCTGGATCCTCCAATGACGCTTCCAAGAACGACAACAACAACAACAACCTTGAACGAATATTTTGTTTCCAACAACAATAAGAACTTATCGTCATCCTTTCAATTCAAGGGATTTGGAGTATCGTTGTACAAATCACTTTCGAATTTTAAAGGTGGAGCAGGAATTGGACTCAAAGTACCTCTATTGGGGAACTGGAAATGGTGGGATCAACGTCAACAATACTTGCCGAGTACAACCTTGACGATTGGAATGTATCTATTCCCCTTTCGACTTGCCATTGGCGTTTCGACCTCCATGGATGTTCGAGGGCTCAAATCAGGAATATCTTCTGTTGGAAGTACACTGATACGGATCATCTATCAAGCATTCTCCATGCTATTGTCCATAGTGTTCTATCCTCTCATCAATAGTAGCAGTAGTAGTAGTACTGCTGCTGCTGCTAAGAGGGAAGCTTCGACCATGATGAAAAAGGATACTACAGCATTCATCACAAGAACAACAAATAAAATGCTGCCATCGCAAGACGATGCACCAGCCGCAGCTGCAGCTGCAATTGTTCAGGAATTGGTGGGTTGTTCCATGTGGTATCGATGGAGCCCAACGAAGGGTTTTCATACTCGAGTCAACTATTGGTACGCTTATCTTCCTTCCCTGCACCGCATTCTTGGTGGTCTTGCTACATCAAGCAACAACAAAACACCAAACAAGATCTTGCCAGAATGGCTGAACGCCAACCAAGCTTCCATCGGTACAGATGCATGCATCACTCCGGGCGAAGGTCTATCCTTTACTGGAATTCTCTCTCTCAGTGGCCTCCTCCACCGCCAACATCATCATCATCATCTCAATATATTGCCAAACAAGATCCAGCTATCAGAGAGAACAGCCTCCGTCAGAGAGACTCAAACTGACCAGATTGAAAATAATCATCCTGCAAAGCATACAACGGTCACAGCAGAAGCAACAGCACGAAGAAAAAGAAGAACAATGGGACAAGAACTCAACTTGACATCCATGCCACCACGACAGTCGTCTCTTGTACCAGGAGAGTACTTTCCGGGCCCAGACTCAGCGGTGCGCATGGTCCCTGTTGCTCGTGGAGGTGAACTCCTCGCGAAGGATACAGACGTTTTCAGATCATAGTATGCTTGAGTGAGTCGGTCATCCATCGATCGCATTGACAGCTTCGAAACCAACAAAGAAAGAATGACAAACAGCTACTGCAGCGCAACCAAATTGCAATACTTAAAATAGAATTTAGACTATAGAACCTAGAAGGAAGAGGTGACTCGTTGGCGTGCCTACTGTTGCAATCGCTTGTGTTTCAATTTCATTCTCTTCTTAGAAAACAAGTGCCAGAAAATCTGGTATAGATCAGTCCGGGCTCCAATTCACAAATCCATCGTGATCAAGACTTGAAGGAGAATTTAGCTCATTTTTCCAGTCTACGTTTCTACTTAGGAAGACTAAGGCGCCCAAAGGTACAAAAACGTCATCCACATATTACAAGTATTGGCTGATCACGTTTCTGTGGGAATGGTCATGGTTGCGGAAACATTTTCGGACTCTAGTACAAGCGGCTTTCCCAAAAGCAGATCCTGCATTTTTCTCCTGCAGATAGTAGCTTACCGCCACCGATCGGTAGTTCCTTCTGGAACGATACCAAGCACCCAATGCCCGAATCTATCGTGATCAAAACGGAGAATTTAGTCTCTGCTTGATGATCCAGTCTACATTATCTAATAAGCCTCGCCCTTAGAATGAGCCGCCCGGAAGCTGAGAAAAACGTCATTCATAGATATCGATCTTTCTCTGCGAATACCTGGTCACGCTTCTGTTAGAATGGTCATTGGGTAGTCATTGATGCAAAACCATTCGCAAACTCTAGTTCAAGCAGCTTTCCCAAAAGAAAATCTTGTATTGTTTTCCAGGTACAGTGGTAGGTTAACGCCCACTGATGCCCCTCATTAGTAGTACATCGTACATTAACACTCTTTGGATTGTTGTGCTTTCTTCTTCATCAGAACAATTTTTCCAGGCAAGTGGCGACAGTCTCACATCCAGGGGGGCTGGTCGCACGTAAGTTCATAAATATAGATAGTATTGTTGCTCGTACGTGCCGTTCATATTTGATTTTGAAGTTATGGTCGTCCGAAAGAACGCGAATTCTATTACAGCGAAAAGACTCAAAGCCGTATTCTAGTTTCTTGTGAGAAGCCCGAGGGGAAACATTGACTGAAGATTTGTTTCATAACACAAGAATAGGGAAAAATGTTGATACACTGCGCCAAGGAGGCAACGATTGGGAGCGGTATGCGAAAAGCAATCATGCTCAACAACCTCGCAACCCCATCCATTCAACGTGGTGAATATAAGCAGAGTATTCGAAAGCTCTCGACTGCTCTGAAGCTCTTAAAAGTAGAGATGAACCAACGTTCTTGCACCAAGAGCAACGGTCTTGATGTCTTATCTTGCGGCATCCTCACTGCTTTGGTTCGTCACATGTCTGATTCGTTTTGCAGCAGCAGCAGCAGCAGCACCAGCACCAGCGTATACATCAAAGACGATTTCCGAGTATTCATTCGGGCTCTACAATTTCCCCCAAAAGCCCCTACAAACCCTCAGACTTGCGAGCTTGTCGCTCTGACTGTCATGTTCAATCTTGCACTGAGCCATCAACTGCTAGCTGCGCAACTTTGCGGAAAGAAAAGCCTTCTCTGTCTTGACAAAGCTCTAAGACTCTATCAGCTCTGTTGCAAACTCCAAATTCTTGCTGAGCCAGATCTACAAAGAAGTCTCCTCCCAGCGATTATCAACAACATGGGGATCGCACAGTTCAAAATGCAACTAGAAGAGGAAGCTGCAATCTCATTCGAATGGATTGTGTCTATTGCACTGTCTACGACTGCAAATGGTGAGGACGCCCATCGCATGAACTGGACTATCAGTGTCTTTTTGGAGAATGCTTTTCATGTCCTTCACAAACGCAGCGTCCCAGCTCCTGCCGCATAGAATCACTACCCTTCTTACGACACATCGGCCTCCAATAAAATACAACATATTTTTTGCTAAACTTCATTTTGCATTACACTAACCCTGGTGACATCAAGAAGTATAAACAGAAAATCCGCAACCTTCTCAATGCGTTTGCCTTCCATGCGTCTGGTGGCTGGATGTTGCAGTCGCGTCGCCAGAAGAAAGTTTTGAATCAAACTCATGCGAGACCTAGAAGCAAGTTGCAAATCCTCTCAAACAAACAAGGGACAAAAAAGCCAAAGGACGCAATTAGGAGCACCGATGCCAGAAACTAGAAGGTTGACATCAATCAATCGCGTCACCGATGCCGGAAACTGAAGAATAAAAAGCAGAAGGATATTTGGGTCAAGGGACGAAATAGCCAAAGGGCACAACTTGGTTTTCGCCGAGAAGGATCGAGATGAGCGATGCCGGAAAGTGAGGAACAGAAGCAGAAGGGTTTGTGGGTATGCCACGTCGAAAGAACAGCTGCCTTCAGCTTCTGCAGCTTAACCAATTTATAACATGGAATATGATCTAGGCCATTGTGCCACACGAGCTAGAGTACTCCTTCGTATGGTGCTTTCCTACCTACTACTTCCAGCTATTATTTCAAATTGAGTTCACTCCCCAGAAAGACTGGAATAACTCTCGGTACAATTATTGGTAGTCCGGTTGGTTCTGGATAGGGTACAGCAAATCCCCTAGTGTTCTGAGCCACACTGGAAAGAGAAATTAGCTCAGGTTCCTTATTTTATGAGGCTCCAGCATTATTGCTTGGCCAATGGTTCCACGCAATATCGATAAGTGTTCAGGCAATACCATCTACGAACCGTGCCTTTACTGTGAAGATTCGTGCATGGAATACTCCCTTGAAGGTTTTTTCTCACGGACCAACGATAGTAGTTCTGAAGCTACTTAGCAAGAATGGACGTCATCGCTTGCATTCCAGGTGATCCTTGAGGGAAGGAGTGGGACCAATTTCACCGGAAACGCTAATTATTGGTCTTGAATTTGGGCGGGAAGCCCCGAAATCAAGCATTGACCGTGGCAAAAACGTTTCTTGTTCGTTGATTGGCTTCCAGCGAAGTTTCTGTCCATGTTGAAGTTCCAGGTGTTGACGAATAGAGGGAAAGTTCACAAAATCATCTCAAAACAGGCAGAAGTTGACACGTTGACACGGAGAAATGACTCCAGAACCTGAAGAATTTAGTGTGAAGCCAAAGATTCCATAAAAGAAGGTATAGTTCACAAAACAAGAGAAAGGAAAAAATGTCGACCCAAGACATCAACAGGACAACGATTGCAAGCGGTATGCGACAAGCAATCATGCTCAACAACCTCGCAACCCCATGCTTGCAACATGGTGAATACAGGCAGAGTATTCGAAAGCTGTCGAGGGCTCTGAAACTCATAAGAATGGAGACCATTCAGTCTTGTGCGGAGAGCAATGGAGTTGAGAATTCTTCATTTGGCGTCGACATTGCCTTGGTTCGCTACATGTCCAATTTACTTTGCAACAGCAGCCACTGTGCAAGAAGAAAAGATGATTTCCAAATGTTCATTGGGGCTATATCAATTCCTCAACAGGCCCCTGTAAATCCTCGATCTTGCGAGCTTATCGCTTTGACTGTCATGTTCAATCTCGCACTGAGCCATCAGCTGCTAGCTACGCAACTGTCCGGAAAAGAAGCCCTTCTCTGTCTTGACAAAGCTCTAAGACTCTACCAGCTCTGTTGTCAGGTACAAATTCTTGCAGAGTCAGATCTACAGAGAAGTCTCCTCCCGGCGATTATCAACAACATGGGAATCGCACAGTTCAAGACGGAGCGCGAAGAGGAAGCAAAACAATCATTTGAATGGATTCTGTCAATTACTCTGTTTTCCACTGCTTATTGTGGTATCGTTCATGGCATGAACCAGAATACCAATGTCTTCCTGGAGAATGCTTTTTGTGTCCTTCACAAAGGCAGCGTCCCAGCTTCTGCAGCATAGGATTTCTAATTCTTGCTCGTGTCCTTCCGAAACAAAGCATCCTAGCTGCCACAGCATAGGATCAACAATTTGATATGATATACACTACCTTCTACTACAAGAATTACATTTTTTACTAAAACTCATTGGATCATTACAACGATATCACTATACTTTCTAAGAAACCTCAGCTGTTGTCCATTTGCTCCATCCTGAACAGAAAAAAACTCTGTTGATGTTCGAACTACATGATTGTTGTGGTGGTTGCTTCCCAATGGTCGCGTCACCAACTGCTTACTGTACCTGTAACTGTGTTGCGAACTGCAAAAGGTTCTCCATCGAAAACATTAAGTATCGATCAGGTAGCTGCGAATGTCGTGGAATACTATACAGGAATCCCATAATGCGAATGTTCCAGAGCAATAGGACGGAAAATCCACAAAAGGGTTCGCACAGACACGGAAGCGAATGGACATAGCCAAGTAAGGATAGGATGGCGCTAGTAAAATGAATAAGATTTCGTTTCTTCTTTTTCCAGCCCAATAAACCAGCACGTGGCCGGGAACAGAACAGGCTGTGTCAGGGAGAAAACAAAGTAGACAAAGACAGGATTGTGCTAGTCAAAAGAAAGAAGAGTTTACTGGCAACAGACTTTGAAACAAAGAGCAAAGAACTAGGGAGACAAACAAAAAGTAAAGCCTCGATTGTGCTTGTCAACAGAAAGGAGAGCACCACATATCTGCGATCCCCATTTAGTTTACCGAGTCCAGTTTACCTAAGCAATAGATCATACAATAGGAGAGTATTGTGATGTGTCCAGTTTTATATGCATTCCTTGACAAATGAACATCTGCTCCCGGTTCAGCTTTCAACCATCTTTCTGGGACCATCATTCCAGAACGTGCTTGGTGGTTGCGTATTGCGGCGAATTTGAAGAATGGTGTTCTGCTGCTGACAAGCATTCCTTCATTTTGAATTGGTCGCAGAAAATAAAAAAGTGTCCCCATTGAAAAATACTGTTTCGGGGAAAGTGTTCTCCTTCACTGTTTATTATTGGACAATTTTCAGCCTACCACAGAAGAATCGAACTCAAACTCCCAATCATATCTTCCTTGGGGACACGTCATCGCAGAGTTTATGACTCATTTCAACGTCAGAAAAAGATCCAATCCAGCCAGATCAGAAGCCATTCCGACCCAGTCGTGAGAGCATCAAGGAAGCAAAGTAGTAAAGGCAACACAAACGGCCTGGAGGTAGAGCAAGACTCAGAAAGCCATTAGAAAGGATATACACCATGATACGCAATCTCCTCACACTCGAGCTAGTCCTTTTCCTAGGATTCACAGCTGGATTTACGGCGCTGTCGTCCAGGCAAGCTTCCCTGAAAAATGCCTTTGGACGATCAACATCAGCCTTCTCCTTGTATTATTCGAACGACGACAAGAAGGCAGCATCCAACAGTTCCGTGATTCCAAATTCATTCAATGACGAAGAAGCTACCGAAAGTACAGACAAGACTATGCCGTTTTTTGCCGATCAGAAATCGAAGAGCAGCGACAGCAATGCCCCTTTCTTCAGCTCGCCAGAAGATATGGGGATCGATTGGGATTCGAGTTCCAAATCCTCGAAGAATGACGAGGATGCGTCAATGAAAGTCGTGTTCTCGGAGAAGTCACTTCGAAAATGGTTAAAGGATGAAAACCTTGCTGCGGCGCCGGATGTGCCTTTCGATGTTGTTTGGGAACGAACTTGGGATACAATGGAGGATGTTCTTGTTCATTTGAGACGATGGAATTTTGAGCACGACAGAGTAAAGCTAACGCCAGAAGAAGATGAAAAGCGAAAGACAGTAGTCGTCCTTGGGTCCGGATGGGCGTCTCACGCCCTCATGAAAGTTGCCGATTGCCGCAAGGTTCGGTTGATTGTCATCAGTCCTACAAACCACTTTGTGTTCACACCCATGCTGGCATCCTCTTCCGTTGGAACTGTAGAGTACCGAAGTATGACCGATCCTGTCCGATCCGCCAACCCCATGATCGATGACTACTATGAAGGCAAGGCGATTGGAGTCGACGTGGAAAAGAAAGTCGTCACAGTCAAGCTCAACAGCTTGTTGGAAGATGTCCGAAATGGAGATCCACCTACCATTGACGTACCCTATGATCATTTGGTTTGTTCAGTTGGATGTAGAGTCAATGATCGAGGAGTTCCTGGTGCCGAAAAAGCCTTGCGACTGAAGACGCTAGACGACGCTAGAAACCTTCGTAGGGATGTTGCCGAGTGTTTTGAGTATGCTTCTAGGCCTGACGTCGCGGGACCGGAACACACAGAGGAACGCACCCGACGTGCGACCTTTTTGATTGTGGGTGGTGGCCCGACTGGAGTTGAGTTGGGCGGAGAGATTATTGATTTGGCCAACGATATTACAAGAAAATACGGCCCCTACCCCAAACTGAAGGACAACATTCGCGTTGTTGTCGCTCACGGTGGTCCAGATCTTGTTCCACAATTTGAACCCAATCTTCGCAAAGAAGCGTTGAAATCTTTGGAAAAGAAGGGTGCTGAAGTGTATTTGAATACTCGTGTTACTGAAGTTGGAGATGGATTTGCCAAGTTGAGCACCAAGATCCTCGACGAAGAAACGGGAGAAGTTGTTCGCCGAGAAGAATTTACCATGCCATTGGGTCTCACCGTCTGGTGTGCTGGTGTGGCTCCTGTCTCGTTTACTGAAACCCTGCTGCAGCAGCTTCCCGAATCAGCACGCAATCGCAATGGCCGGATTAACGTTGACAAATGGTTGCGACCACCCATGCCACGTCCCGATTTGGATGGTTCCGTCCTGGTACTTGGAGATGCGGCAGCCTGCCCATCAGCAACAGATAGCAACGAGGTGTTGCCCCAAACAGCTCAAGTGGCAGGTCAACAGGGAGCATTCGTTGCTCGCATGTTGAATCGAGATTACGATCTAGGCACAACTCCACCAGTTGCTCTTCCTACCAATATCACAGGTGATGGTGCGATGCGATTCTGGTTGCAATGGCGTCACATTGAAGATGCTCCTACTTTTAGCTTTTTAAATTTGGGAATCCTTGCGTACTTGGGCGGTGGTGAAGGTGCGTAGATATACTACTGGAGGATCCTATAACAACTGAACTCTTGATCAGCACTAACTCTTGTTTGTTTTCTCTGTTCATTCTGCGACACCAGCTCTGAGTCAAATCCAACTGGGCGATGTTCCTCTCTTTAATTACTTTGGTAGTGTCGGGTTTGTGTTGTGGCGTTCCGTCTACCTTGTCAAGCAAGTCGCTCCTCGCAACCGCGTATTGGTTACCTTTGATTGGATGAAGAGCTTTCTTTTCGGCCGCGACATGACTCGCTTCTAGACATGAGCCATCACTTCCAATGCCCTGCCCTATTGATACTATAGAATAGAAATCTATTATTGAAACTGTCTCTCTTGTTTTTCGCTGTTGCCGCCATAGTGGTGTCAGTTGCATCTGCCATATTTTTAGGAGTCTGGATGGCGTGCTAGGAGCCTGGATGGCGTGCTAGGAGCCTGGATGGCGTGCAAGTACCCACATAAGGGGGAATCCCCTTTTGAGCTATTATTACACCTCTCTTCATCACCCCCATATAATGAAAGCACAACCCTTTTTCACTCTGTCATGTTGAGTCGTAATGATGGTGGCACCAGCATAGTCAAGTGATCTTTCCCACATCCTCTTCTCTAGCATCTGATGTGTTCGCTCATAAATGTATTATTTCAAGGAAGAGATCAGGCCCACCGCCCTTCGTTTTTCAAACTTCAATTGTGTACAGTCCTTTTCATATTTGCACAACTTCGGACTGAGCATGCACTCGCCTTCGGATTCTTACCGCAAGCAACTCAGCGCTCCAGCGAGTCTCGTCGTTTCAGGCTTTTGTTTGCAAGATCATACAACCGAGAAGATAATCAGAGAGAACCAGGACAGGCAACCATCGCCAGAGGGGGAGAGAACCGCCAAACTCTGTTTTTACTCAGAAATCAGTTCAACAGATTCTGTCGAGTAGAAACTGCATACAACTTAGCAAGGCTGTTCGAGAGAATCCAAGTTTGTTCTATTCCGATGATTCCATCCGAGCTTTGGTTCCAAAAGTAGCGGAACTGAAGTCAAAAATGTCAGCACGAAGTATTGTCGGTATTATGAATGTCATTGCCAAAGCAAGAGTACCTTCAAAATCGCAGCGAGTTCATCAAAAGTTGATGCTTGCTTTGGGTGCGCTTGCTATGCAGAAGATTGATGATTTTGAAGCACGAGACATTGCCACGACCTTGAACGCCTTTGCCAAGAAAAACCTTTGGAATTCTCAACTATTTGAAACGGCTGCAGAAGCGGATATTCCTATAATTGGTACCTTCACTTCCCAGGGTTTAGCTATTACAGTGATTGCATTTGCCAAGATGGACCATTAGCACCCCATGCTGCTCGGCGAAGTTGCGAAAGCCACCATTCCAATCACGGACACTTTCAATTCCCAGGATTTAGCTAATACAGTGAATGCATTTGCCAAAATGGGCCATCATCATCAACTGCTTTTTGATGAAGTTGCAAAAGCGGCCATTCCAATAATTGGTACTTTCGATTCCCAGGATTGAGCTAATACATTGATTGCATTTGCCAAAATGGGCCATCATCATCAACTGCTTTTGATGAAGTTGCAAAAGCGGCCATTCCAATTATTCCTGACCACCTTTCAGATACGCATACGCAATGGCTACCAATCCAGTGTCTTCTGCTTCGTCCAGGCAGTGATGGTTCGTCTTAATTTTGCATCTGCAACCGCGAAGTACATAACACGACGACTTTCACTGTCCCTTCGCATTCGTGCAATAGCCGAAACCAGATTTGCTAGACGCTGGGAATTGAAGGTATCAATAATTGGAATGGCCGCTTTTGCAACTTCGTCGAACAGAATTGGATGATGATGGTCCATTTTGGCAAAGGCGTTCACTGTATTAGCCAGCTCCTGGGAATTGAAAGTACCAATTATAATCACTATTTTATGCATTCAGAGTTGAAAGGAACAAAGAGGGTCGAGACTTCTGTCTATCAGATACCAAACACTTCCTGTTTAGGCTGCACTCTCTGGCATCATTATTGATCTGGATGTCACCTTGATCAACAATTGTTCGATTTCAACCTCTCCTACTACCTCAATCAAAAATGTGGGAGTAGAACAACAGTTTTCACAATCGGTGTATTCTGCTTCCAATGATTTTTATTCCATAGACAGACGCCTCGAACCTTGTACTTGTTCTTCCCCAGCTATCAGTATGTCTTGCTTCCATGTCCTGCGAAGGAATGGTCAGTTTTTTGGCGGGAACGTGAAAGCCGGAGAAATTCTGAGTTCAAACAGCCTCTTGATGACATCAGGAGTTCGCATCCAAGATCCAAGTCGCATCCTCACCACCCCGAAAGAAGCCTTCGTTTTGGTTCTTGTCATTATTCTGCAACAACACAAAAAAACTTGCACACAACAACAAAAAAACAAAACAAGTCACAATGAATCCTACCGGCGCGATACCCAGAAGCGCAAAATTTATCTTTGTTGCTTTTTTGGCAGTCAGCAATGGCTTTGCCATCTTGCCTTCTAACAAACCTGGAGCATCTCCAGTGAGATTCTCGCTCCTGCATTCCTCCAAGAACAAAGAAAACATTATCGGTACCATTCCAATATCCGATAGCCAAGAAGATTTGCTTCCACACAACACCGAACAGATCATCGATCATCAGCATGAGAGTTTATTGAATCACATTCAGGAGGAGGGAGCGATGACGAATAACAATTCAAACGAAGATGATAGCAAATTTTTGAACATTGTTTCTTCCGAACCGAAGCTTAAAGAGTGGCTCAAGAAGGAACACCTTGTCAACGATGACAGTCCCAATAACTTACACTTACCGTTGGATGTCGTCGTGGATCGAACATGGGATACGATCGAAGACGTCATGGTTCATCTACGTCGAAAAGATCTGGAACATGGAAAAGAAAAGCCGCTTCCGTCACGGAAAACGGTGGTCGTTCTGGGTTCGGGATGGGGAGCCCACGCCTTTTTAAAACTTGCCGATTGCAAATATCTGCGAGTAATTGTCATCAGCCCAACTAACCATTTTGTCTTCACTCCCATGTTGCCATCGTCCGCTGTGGGTACGGTCGAGTATCGGAGTATGACAGAACCGGTACGGTCGGCGAATCCATGTATTGAAGACTACTATGAAGGCAAGGCCATTGGAGTCGACGTGGAAAAGAAGGTTGTCACCGTCAAGCTCAACAGCTTGTTGGAAGATGTCCGTCAAGGAGATCCACCTACGATTGATGTACCCTATGATCATTTGGTTTGTTCTGTTGGTTGTCGCGTCAATGATCGCGGCGTTCCAGGAGCAAACAAGGCCTTGCGAATCAAGACTCTGGATGATGCTCGGATCCTGCGTAGGGATGTTGCCGAATGTTTTGAGTATGCTTCTAGACCCGATGTGGCGGGGCCCGAACACACGGAGGAACGAACACGACGTTCCACCTTTTTGATTGTTGGTGGTGGGCCAACGGGGGTCGAACTGGCAGGAGAACTCTTGGATTTGGCCAAGGATATCACTCGAATCAATGGACCCTACCCGAGACTAAAAGATAACATTCAAGTCATCGTGGCGCACGGAGGTCCTGAGCTAGTTCCTCCATTTGAATCCAGCCTCCGCAAGCAAGCATTGAAATCTTTGGAAAAGAAGGGTGCAAAAATTTACTTGAATACGTTTGTCAACGAGGTTGGGGATGGATTTGCCAAATTGAGTACCAAGATTCTCGACGAACAAACGGGAGAAGTTATTGGCCGAGAGGAGACCACATTGTCTATAGGATTGACGGTATGGTGTGCCGGTGTGGCTCCCGTCTCCTTTACGGAAACCCTATTGCAACAACTTCCAGAGTCGGCTCGCAATCGTGATGGTCGAATCATTGTTGATAAGTGGCTACGACCTCCCATGCCACGAGAAGACCTGGAAGGTTCAGTGCTGGTCATTGGCGATGCAGCAGCATGTCTTTCTTCGGACGATGAACACATGTTACCCCAAACGGCGCAAGTAGCAGGACAACAAGGTGCCTTTGCCGCTCGCATGTTGGGACGAGGATATGATCTTAAGGTGACTCCTCCAACATTGATGAAAGACGACACTGCAGCCTCCAAAAGTAGTAGTTCTGTCAATAATACTACTACTACTGCTCTAGGCCCAATGAAGATTGACCCAATGATGAGATCGTGGTTGCAATTGCGAGGGCTGGATCAAGCTCCACAGTTCATTTTTCTGAACTTGGGTATTCTTGCCTATTTAGGTGGTGGAGAAGGTGAGTGCATAATCTTGTCTTGTCGAGAATATACGAATACGTGAGGATGCACTTTTTGCTCATATCATTTGTTCATTTGCTTTCCAACTATTTTTTCCACAACTCTTACCATATATATATAGCTCTCAGTCAAGTTCAACTGGGTGATTTTCCTTTATTTTCCTACTTTGGCAGTGCTGCCTTTGTATTATGGCGCTCAGTGTATCTCGTCAAACAAGTTGCTACCCGAAATCGTGTATTGGTTTCGTTTGATTGGATCAAGAGTTTTTTGTTTGGACGAGACATGACCAGATTCTGAAGAAAGGAAGAAGAGGAAAACAAGAAGGGGTTGGAAACCAACCGCTTTTGCATATAGTACACTTTTTTGTGTTCAAGGGCAATGTTATAGTATGAAGAAAGATAGAAATAAGCAAAAATAAAATGTATAGCATTGCTGACGATGATAAGAGCCTCTACTACAGTAGTAGTTGTCCTTTTATTCTAGTACTACTACTAGCTACCATGATACGTTGACCGCACGTTGAGCTTCCCTCAAATCCTGCGGTGGAGCTAGCTTGAGATAGGCATCGACTGTTCGAATTGTATCCAAGAGATACTTGGAGCATTCGTTGTCGTCATCGTCTGCATAGTTCAATTCAACCAAAAAGTTTTGCCAGTTGATCCAAGCTTCGTTTCGGGTTCCAAATTGCAATGTCTGTCGCTGATTGATATCATCTTCAATGTTTGGCCGGTTGGGTCCATCGAAGCCTTTGGTATAATAAACCAAAAAGGCATTCTGATCCATAAATTTTTGCTTGTAGGATACTGGATCGGAATAGGCATCAAAGATTCGTTTAAAGTCGGCTTCTTCGGTCGGAAAACCTTCCAAGTTGAGTGTTTCCTTGTGAATCAATTGACTTCGTAAATCCGACAGGGACAATCGTAATAGTACGATTGGTTTCAAGGCGTCGACAGTTCCTACTTTGGAAATGTCGGCACCGTTCGAAAGTGGTAGATTTCTCGCCATTGCAGCGGTAGGGAGCGTCGTCACCGCGACAGCAGCAGCAGCAGCACAATTGCCCACAAGGGATCGAAAGGCTTGCCGCCGAGACTGAGGTGATTCAAAGATAGACATGGACAATGTCGTCGATGAAGTCTTTTTTGTTCCTCTGAAAATGCAATGATGATTTTCTCCCCAACAATGACACGTTCCAACAAACATCATCAAACACCAAAGAACTCGAATATGGCAAGATAATTCCATCATGTGATCTTCACCTCGTTTAATGGGTTTTTAATTGTGTAGTAGATATATAGTGAAGTAATTGAAAACAATGGGAGTGTTGATCTTTTTTTGCTACGATGGAACAAAACACTCGAATGAACGGTCGGCCATCATGTCTTGGTTGTGAGAGAGCATCAGCCAACCAAAAGTCGTCGAGAGAGCATCATATCCCGGCCTTTTGTTCAAAAACCCATCAACTAAAAAAAACGACGGAAGGAGTTGCCGCGTTTAGTCAAAGTGGTCCAATTCGGATCCAAGGAGGGACTCCTTTGTGACTCATTGGATCTTATTGGATCTTGTTTGGCTTTGGATGTGGCGCCTTTTCCATTGTCATCGCGCCACAAGGAGCCACCAAAGTCCGAACACATCTATACCATCACACACCAGCGCGGCTAAGTTCAGATACCTACATACTATGAACGTGTTATTGTTTCAATTGCTCAACTGCTGTCTTTTATGGTTGAGTGTCGTGGATGGGAGTTTGCTCCTTGATATCACAAGCTTTGGGGCTGTTGGCGATGGAATTACAGAAGATACGGCTGCAATACGGCGAGCGATTGCCCATGCAGATGCGTCGGACTCTCCCAGCAAAATCGTACTATTTCCGGCAAATAAGACATTCATTTCGGCACCCTTGAATCTTACGAGTAATATGGTCTTTCAAGTGGATGGAGTTCTAAAAGCAATCACAAACAGCACGAAGAATTTTGAAGATAAATGGCCTCAACTACCTCCACTAGAAAACTATGCCAGTTCAGAAGACAATGGAAGGTATTTACAATATCAAGCATTTTTATATGCCCATTCTGCAACCAATATTACAGTACGAGGATCCGGTATGATCGATGCTATGGGACCATGGTGGTGGGATGCCTTTCAACACAACAAGCAGTCCTTGGCTGCCGGACGGCCCAATTTGATTCAATTTGTCCATTGTCAGGACGTGGAAATTACGGGCGTTTTGTTAAAAGACAGTCCATTCTGGACGGTCCATCCTGTGTTTTGTGACAATGTTCATGTCCACCACATGTCGATTCGTGCACCCATGTACGCTCCCAATGTGGATGGTATCGATCCGGACTCTTCGTCCAATGTCGTCGTCGAATATAACGATATATCCTGTGGAGATGATCACATTGCTGTCAAATCCGGTCGATGTGGTTTGGGAAACTCTTGGTTGGATGGAACGAATTGTGAAGAAGATCAAAGATTTGCTGCGGGTGTATTCAAATTATCCAACCTTACGATCCGATACAATACATTCCGCATTGGAATGGGCATTGCTTTGGGCAGTGAAATCAGTGGTGGTGTCGAGAATGTGAATATTCATCACAATGTCATTGGATTATGTGAACATGGTCATGAAGATCCCAACAAATCTTGTGGATGGGGTCATGCATTTCACATCAAAACAACACTCACGAGGGGTGGGTACTTTCGGAATGTACGTTTTGCCAACAATGTTATCTACAACAACACTGGTTTTGTCTTTATTGAAACGGACTACCAGTCCAACTTTCAAAAACCACCACCGTATCCAACAACGGAAATTAAGAACGTTTCCATTCTTGGGAATTCGGCGATTGGAATGGCGCATGCCATGACTCTGGGTTGTTCCAAGTACATGCCCTGCCAGGAAATCACCATCCAGGATAACTGGATAGACAGCAGTCCTACTAGCGATATCTATCACTGTTCCAACATAACATCCTACAAGGTGGAAGGCAATTCTCCTTTAGGATTGGAGGAGTGCATGAGAAACTCTGCTCCTGTTGTCGTGCATAATAATGCCACGGCGGGAATCAAATTAGGCTAGAAAGGACTATCCATCCTAAACAAAACATGCAAGATTGTCTCAACGTCGTTTTTGCTTGATCCGATTTTACCTGCTTGATACGATTCCAGCTAAGAAAACTCACTCCGATTTGGTATAGTATATGTGTGGAGAGAGAGCGGGAATGTACACTGGAACACTTTCTTGTTCCGGCGCCACCACCTCGCCTGCGTCTCATCTAAGAAAAATACAAGACTTGATCGGCTTCCGTTTGCGCATGTCGGTTTTCCCACGTTGTCAAGTCCCGGAAAATCTTGTATGTAGGTGGAAACTACATAGACTGTTCTATGCGGTTTTGAAATCATGATGAGACATGTTGAGAGTCGTGCATGGACACTTCAGTTGGAGGTCTCGTGTTAACGTAGAATAATCTCGTTTGCGACGGACAAAGTGTCTCAGAATGGTGTTGTGCGACAAAATTAATAGACATCGTCGGAATTTGACTTCGAATAAAAGAAATCATTTGATGTCACGATATCTCGAGCACCTCTTCTGATCTTCTCAAATCCGCTGGGCTTGTTCTCTCCACCCGACAAGAACTCAACTTTCATGAAACCCGATCAAGCTGTCATAATCCTTCTGATAAAACTTGCAAAACCGAGGCACTTTACTCATAAAATCAAAATCCTACTCCTATAACCAATCATCCAAACACTCACACACCTCAACATGTCTTCCATTACCAGACACCAACAACAACAAAAGTCGCTTTTTGAGTCAAAAGCTGTCACCACCACAACCAGTCCCTTGCAATCGTTGACAGCACAAGTCTTTGATAAGATCCTCTCCGGAAGCTGCACTATGTGCTCAACCTATCTTGATCAACAGATCGAGTTCGAGTTGACACACGAAGATGACATAAGGTCTATGGAAGGAGGTGTTATGCAGTGCCACTCTATGTTTGATGAAGACTCCGTCGTTGAAAGTGTATCCAGCAGAACCGAACAGATATGAAGGGTCATGAAGGGTCATCACAACAACCACTGACTCGTGTGAATGGTGATCGTGCACCATTCTGGGGAATAGAACTGCATAGATAAAACGATAAAAAACACAAACAAACTACCGAACATTCAATATTGCAATAGTAGATGTAGATTTGTGACAACTTGAGAGAGGGCGAAAATGTCCTACGATTTGAGAAGGGTGAGAATTTCTTAGATTTGAGATTTCGAGCCAGCCATATCATATCCTTCGATCTTCACTTGACAAAGAAGAGATGGAGAAGTTATCTTCCATGGGATTATTTCGAGCCAGCAAATGTGGTTTACAATTTAATAAAGAGTCGGTTTTGAAAAATTGTTCATCTTCATTTGGCTAAAAGATGGAAAGACTGTCTGTGTGTATATGATAAGAAGATATGTTGAAACCATATTTGGGAGCATGGGAAAAAGCCAGTCGTATGCAATTAGAAAAGTTGCCTTAGAACGGTTTGTCTTCACTCGACAGCTCAAAAATAGTGAAGTTTCCTTCAACATTCGACTTCGTAGAAAAGTCAGCCAGATATGTCAGCATTGAATGGATATCATACACTGTCTTTCGACAGAAGTAGCGTCCCATCATAGCATCCATGCCTAGTGTACTGGGATAATCTTGTGCTTTCTGGCAAGCGTTTATAAAGCGACCCAGCGTGTCGGGTGAGGGGTTGTCTATCCTCAAAGAACACTCAACATTCTCGTCCACCAGCGGTATTGGGACTATGTGTTTCAATGCACGCAACAACAGATCGAATGATCCTGTTATGGTGTAGCCTTCGGTGCTTTTCGATTCGGATGCATCTCCACAAGTTCTAACAAAAGCTTCGCCGCCTCCGAGTCGATCTATCAGCTCCATGTGATCTTTGGGAACAGGTTTGCTAGTTTCAAAGTAGATACTGAACTGGTCTGGCTCATCTGGTGGGGGCCATGTGCAGTTTGCCTTGACAGTTGAGCATATGGTGCTTTGAATTTGAAGAACTGCGTCTAATGTGCGATGGGCATGTACCACGAAATCCGATACCTTGGTGTCGAGCTTGCGACGTGCTGCCAACGTTCTTGGAGTTGTTGAACCACTGTTCGGAGCTTCATCATTGCACAGCTGTACCACATAATTTGTATCTTTTCGGTTCAGCAGGACGCCTTCTTCCAACAACTCCAGCCATTCGTTACTCTTGACGTTCCCTCGAAAGTTGAAACAAAAATGTTCGTCATCCACCAACTCAAGAAACTTCGCCCTGGACTCTCTTGACGGTAGCGGGTCTATGTAATTCACCATGCTGCACAAGCGCAAGTCCATGCAAGCCTGATCGCCGGCGTCGATCAGCTGCTGGAACAGTTGCAGATTGGGCACAGTTGTTTTACCCTTCACCAACACTTCAATGATATGTCGAGCAATCCCTATCGGCCAATCTGGCTTCCGGAGGACGCCTTCAGATGTCTCCACGGTGCCATGGCGAAAACAATTATCAAAAAAGGGACTTTCCTTTCGAATGATCAAGGCTTGTTCCTTTGTGATACCTAGTATTTCTCCATCCATACACTCCAGGAGAAATCCACCAGTGCCAATGTAGTCAAAATCCCTGGTCATCCTAATAAAGAACCTCAACAACACTGTCATTTGTTGTCGATAGAAAGGGTTCGAAACAGAAGGAAAATCTGAGATCTCCTTCCAATCGACCCCCAAATTTATAGACTTGAATCGGACTAGTCGCTTAGGTCACTGTGGCACGGGACATGGGAGATGGGAGTTCATTGTATTGATGGAGGAATGCCGTGAGCAAGTGAAACAAGGGAAGGACTGCTAAGGCAGTCATGGCAGTTTATGTAAATATGGACGGTAACAAAGGACGTAGTTGAAGAATGGCATTCTCGTGGTTTGCTTGGTCAGATCACTAAACGGAGCCTCCTGCATTCACAATAGAGCTAGCTGGATTTCAAACGACGAAAATTCCAGTTGTAGAAGTCTATTGTTTAACTGAAAATATGTAAGTCTGTGAGTGAGTATGATATGGCACAGTGGTTCATTTTCTTTCAATGTCTTATTCAAATCTATTAAGGTTCGACAGTTTCGACCTCCTCAATTTTAATGGATTCGGGGTCCAAGCTGGCGCAAGCTTCTGCTGTCTTCTTGTTCCAGAAGGATGATGGGAGAATCTTCTTGGGGTCGCACCGGCTCTTGTATTTCTTGACGACTTCGGTAACTTCCGCGAAGAGTCCATCGGCCGAGTCCAAGGTGATGGGATCCAATCCAAGATTGCAGAATTTGTTATTGGCAACGTCCAGTTCATTTTCGGCGGCTTCTTGACGAGGGTTGGGGATAAAGTTGGCTTCGACGCCGGTCAAATCCGCAACCATTTCAGCAATATCTCGAACTCGACGAGTCTCGGCAACTTGGTTGAAGATTTCGACTCGTTCGCCCTTTTCGGGAGGGTTGTTGATGGCAATTTCAATGCATCGCGCAGTATCTGTAATGTGGATGAAAGCACGAGTTTGACCTCCAGTTCCGTACACAGTCAATGGAACTCCCATGGCTCCTTGCATAAGGAATCGATTCAAGACAGTTCCGTAATCACCGTCGTAGTCGAACCGGTTGATAAGACGTTCGTCCAAGATGGTTTGGGGAGTGTTGGTACCCCAGACAATTCCCTGATGCAAATCGGTGATTCTGAGCTGATCGTTCTTTTGGTAGAATTGCCAGAGGATGGCATCCAAACACTTGGTGGCATGGTATACAGATCCAGGGTATGCAGGGTGCAAAATGTTGGAATTTCGGCCTCCAGGAAGGGTAACATCAATGTAACCTTCAGGAATTTCACCTCCTGAGGTTCCGTATCCATAGACACCCATGGTTCCTAGATGCACAATGTGGGCATCCAAATCAGCATCAATGACGGCGCAACACAAGTTGTTTGATCCAGAAACGTTGTTGTCGACAGTGTAACGCTTTCCCTTTGAGTCCTTCATGGAGTATGGAGCAGCTCGTTGTTCTGCAAAGTGAACAATTGAGTCTGGCTGTTCCTCCTTGATGAGCTGAACCAACAAATCGTAATCCTTTGCAACATCCAAGTTTACAAACTTCATTTCCTTTCCGCTAACTTCTTTCCATGCATCAACCCGTGTCTACGAAGAAATAAAATTTAAAATGAAACAGAAAGAAAACGCGAAGCGTTAGCACAGAAAGAAATATCCATCAGAGACCAACAGGTTCAAAGGAGAAAATAATAGAATTTTTGCCAGTGTGTATACGGTCGTCCAGACAGTTCTCTTTCAGATAGGCTCACCTCCATGCTGCTGATGGGTGTCAATGAATCGCATCCAAGGTCGAGATCGATCTTTCTCCTAGATAGATTATCGACAATAACGACATCGTGTCCTTGGTCACTCAAATAAAGAGATGTAGGCCATCCACAGAATCCATCGCCTCCCAACACGAGAACTTTTTTCTTGTCGTTGCTGCCACCATTGATGGATCCATTTGCTTCCGCGTTCAAGACAAACGAGTCGAAACGAACTTGTTGGGGATTAGGAGCGGTGAATGCAACCACCGCGGTGGGCAGGAATGCGACGAGGAAATTAACTACTACTCTCATCTTTTCTTCTTCTTCCGATAGTACAGTTTGTAGTTTCAAGACAAAAAAGGGACGTCGTTTTTCTTAGAGAGAGGAGAAGTCTGCGTGTATGTGTGTGTGGCCGATGATGGGTGCAACTTGACGTATTCCTTCCACTAAAGATTGCCACACAGCTTGTCTCTCACTAGCAGCAATGATGTCACTACTACTGAAAGTACCAAAAGAAATGTAGATTGAAGATTCGACGTAGATTCAACGAGAAAATGGTACAAAAAATGACCAACGTACGTACGATAATCCACTTGTGCGGTTGAGGAGAAAGACACTAACCATGTACCCTTGAAAGATACCCTATGCACCTCCACGCATTTCCAAACGTCTATCCTTCGCCAGACCCCATCAGACTCCCCAAAACCCCTTTCACTCATAAAACTTGATTTGTGATGATTGGCATAAACCACCACCAGATCATTTAGCTTCTTGATCATGACTTTTCATAACGTACTGAATCTGATACGGCCGTCTGCTCTTGTGGCTCTTATTACGTTACTCATATTCCCAGCATGCTCCGCTGAATCAAGCACCGCTTTTTCGTCAGCGGAAGCAATTAGATTAAGAGCGGTATCAGGATCAGGCACACAACCACTGTACGCACCACCCTCAAATAACTCTGTGGAAGCATTCTTCCAAGATCTTTCCAATCTGGCGAAGCGTCAAGATGAGCTTGATATCTTGAAAGCATCCGAGAGCACTCGTGATTCGTCCTACACGAAATCTTGGAAGATGGATGATTGGGATCGACATCAAGTACGATCATTTTCCCGCTACCAACGGCACCTGGCAACATGGTTGACATCAACGACTGCTTTCTCTGTTTTCCCCACCGTCCTTGTGCTATCCTGCTGGGCACTGTTAATTCAATACTTGGCCAACAAATTTCAACCGTTGGGGAACTTTTTGAGTCACTCTTCCTTTACCAAAGGAGTAGCATCCTTTAGTGGGCCCATTTCCCTGTTGCTGGCACTAAGGACCAATCGCTCTCTCAATCGACTGTTTGAAGCTCGAAGCATGTTTGGAAGGTTTGCTCGAGCGTGTACGTCTCTCAGTAGCTTAACGACGACGTATATTGGACCAAGACATAGAGAAACTGCTTTGCTGATTGGTCGGTACTTGAGCATCTATGGATGGTGTGTGAAGGGCTTTTTTCGGAGGGAACCTGATGATCTGCTCATCGAAGCAATGTTGCCTCCAATGGAGGCACAATGGTTGTTGAGACAGACGAAAACACATGGTATGGATACACCAACCTGCATTCACACTCGATTGAGAAGTTTATTGGCGATACCTGACGACCTTCCCTTGGCGGCAGCCAATGCAATGGAAGATCGTGTGAATATTTTGGAAAGTTCCCTCGGCGTCAATAAGCGTCTGTTGGGATCTCCCATTCCTCCCACCTATACGAGACACACGTCACGAGTCCTTTGTTTATATCTAGGACTATTGCCATTTGCATTGGTGGGTGCCAGTTTGGGTGAACGAAAGGAAATATCGTTTGTCGTGTCCATGCTGGTCACTATTGGCGCGACCGCCTACGTCTTTGTGGGGATTGATGAGATTGGAGTCGAAATTGAAAATCCCTTTCCACTAATCCCGATGCAATCACTGGCGACAGTCATTCAACGGAGTGTGGCCAACCATATTCGGTTGATTGACGACATGCCCACACCTTGAGCAACCCCCCAGATGCCATTCCAACAAGATAGAACATAGAGGCACCGAAGCTGCAGCAATCAAGCGAAAATGGACAGTTCTCATAAAGTACGAAACGCAGTGCTACTACTAAAATTAAATATTCCTTTGTTGAGCTATACTAAGAACTAAATAAAACAACTATTCTATGCACCTCTTCGGGCGGCTTCGGCAAGTTTGAAATCTTCCAACGCATCGCTGGTGACGTCCCACAACAGTTTGCAGACGAATATTTGGGCTTCTGTAAAGTCCTTTGGCAACTTGTCGGGATGAAGAAAAACCCGTACCTTGCGAACGGCCTTTTTGACGCTGGCAAAGTCCAATTCTGCCATACCATGTTCCCCATAGGTAATAAAATCGGCCGTATTCACCGGCTCCCATCCCTCAAAGTAGGAATGAGATGGAACATTCGCAAATGGAGGGTACACATTTTGGATGGTTGCCACCAGATGATCAATTCGTTTGAGCATCTGATAATCTGGTGGTTGCAAAGCCCATGAAATCAGAATTTGACGCTTCAGCTCTGTGCTTTCAAAGGATGATTGCGATAGGTCTTCCTTGCTTTCCTTTGAAGTATCATGAGACATGGTGCTATACTTTCGGTCGGTTCCTGTTGGGGCATGATGCTGCTGATTCTGGTCGTGCTGCTTCTGATTCTGATGGTGTTGATTCTGATTCTGATGATGCTGATTCTGATTATGGTGCTGATTCAGATGCTGTTTATTCTGATGCTGCTGGTTCTGGTGCTGCTGATGACGTGTTGGAATGGATGACAATGATGAAGACGACGTCGACGACGAAGAGGTTGATGATTGCCTGTGAGCTGGTTGCGGAGGTTCATGACGACTTCGAGAGACTCCAATATCTGGCATGTTCACATTGAGAGCTGGGAAAGCAGCTTGTTCATGCTGTTCAGCAGAGGGTGGTGGTGACGACATGGGAGTCGATGTCGAGGACTTTTGGATGGGAGATGGAGATGTTGGAACTTCCGGTGGTTCTTCTGATTTGTCTGCTACGTTACTCCCACTTCCTATTTTGTCGAGTTCAGAAATTGCATCTTCATGAATTCTCTGTTCCTGTGTCAAAGACTTCTTGCCCTTATTCTGGGTTGCCTTCTTTGCTGCCTCTGCCTTGAGTTGTTCCTTGCGCCGTTCCTTCTCTAGAAACTTCCTTTTTTGTTCTTCTTCCTTGCGTTTCTGCTCCAGAGCTGCTTTACGGCGCTGTTCAATCACTTGCTGGCGCCGTTTTTCGGCAGCAGCGCGTTTCTGTTGCTCAAAGGCGGATAACTTTGGGGCAGTCGCAGCTGCAGTGGCAGCAGGTGTCGGATGCTGCTTTGCAGGGTCAGCCTTTGCGGCGTGTAATTTTTGCTGTTTCTGAAGTGCTTTGTTCTGCTTGATGGCTTCATCTCGTTCCTGTTTCAACCGCAATACTTCCGTTTGTAACACCTTTGCTTGCGTGTCAGCATATTCGTGAAGCATATTGGACGTCTGATAGATGATCGGTGAATACTCATCTGACTGTTCCAGATGTTGAACACAATCCTTTAACAGTGAGACTAGTTGACTCTTGGAAACAAACCTATCTGATGACAGAGTTGCTGTCATGGTTGCCACAGCTGCCATGGGTACGACTTCCTAATAATAATGATAATTTCAATTTGACAAGAATGTGACGAATGAGCATTTTTTCGACTCCCATTTTTTTTCTCCTTCTCGAAAAATCCAACAAGACTGGATGATTGACCGTTGAAACTTGGCAAGCTTGTCTGGCCGCCACATCAGATTTAACGAATTATCACGTCGGAGCGTGCCTCACCTCCAAGCTCATGTGCTTCTATTTCATTAGAACGTTCTTACACTGTACTGTATTTAGTTCCTGGTTAGAACCACAAGAAAGCGAGACGAGAGAGATCATCGATGACATCTGTCTGAAAAAGTATACAAACTCGATGCTTCGATAAGAACAAGTATGCAGAATACAGATTATTATGCTTCTTTTTCCGAATAGCCATGGGTTTGATCGTCTCACATGGACATCAAGATCGTCCCCTTTTAGCATTTTTGACAGCACCAACAACCAAATCATCCCAATGGCTCGTTAAGTTAGATCTTAAATCCGGGCTGTTCTTTGAGACTCCTCCGTTGTCGACAATGAATCAAGGTCCATTACCTGTCTTTATATATGTGATGGTATGGGTTTTGAATATGTAACATTTTGATTTCAAATATTTAAGATATTAAATGGAACCCTAACAAAAAACAATAACTGCGACTATGGTTATTCACTGTAGTTGAGGGTTTGAGATTAGGATTGCAACAGTCGTCTATTGCAAGTGCGTACTAGCAATTCACAAGGAGTGCTAACTCAGGCCCAAGAACTCATAGGTCTCACAGATCGAATCGCGAAGTCTTGGAGATATATCCCTGCAATATCGTTCAAACAAAGGTTTGTATGCCGCATAAATATCTTGCTGCAACGGGTCACCGCGAATGTCCACTCTTGTCGAGCTAAAAAGGATATCTCGGACATCCTCCATCCTAGCTTGGCTAGAGTACTCGATCGCCAGTTTCGTGAGTTTCGTGAGAAAGTCGGAAGGGGCGTTCTCGAAGTGTTTGCCACGTACAACAGCGCCGAAAACATCTGCAATACTCTCCAG
>JAAMXS010002347.1:0-13713 GCA_019693525.1 Cylindrotheca fusiformis | reverse complement strand
GAGTGCAGACATCGAATACCAGAAAGACTTTGTCTATATCGCCATCAAATGTTAGCGAAAATCTCGGAACGATCACTACCGTTTGAGGCAAAGTTAACCTTACCATACTCAGGTCATCGTAATCGGCCAAAGCGGGATCCATAAACGACGCCCTAGAAACAACTACAGCACGTCCTTTCGAATCGCGATTTGGAAGAATTTGCAAGCGTCCCAACTCCACTATTCGCGTTGCTGCTCCTATATCATCTAGGGTAATACTAGATTTTGTGAGTTTCTCAGGCCCAAAGATATCCAGTTTCTTGCGGAAATATTGGACAAGATGCGACGCTGCCATCTTTGGGTTGAACGAAGTGGATCGCAGAAAAGCAAGTCGAAGTTTTCGGTTGGACACGAAATCGAACGACTGAAGCTTGGCTTGATCGTACGCACCCTTGTCCTGGATTAAACCGATCTCGTGATCCATCTGTTCCATGCAGCTAGCAATCAACTCTGGGGTCTCCTGTATTGCATCTGAAACGCCGTGGACATCTTCGTAGACTTTCTCGCGCTCTGTCAGGGTTAGCCTTTCCAGATCGGCAGCAAGGATTTTGTCCACGAAATCAGCTGCTGTATTCTTTTCTGGCATCTCGCGTCGAGGAGTCTCGCCCACGCCGAATCCGCAGATCTCTACCTCGCAACCTCCTCTGACGGGTTCATTCCATCCACCCCACATCAGTGTCTTTTTGCCCTTTTTGTTTTTTCTTTGATTGTATGTGTCTTGGAGTGTGGCAATACACTCAAATCATGATGACCATCACTCTAAAGCACTGGGTGGTGGTAGTCATTCACGAGAGATTCTATATCCCGCTGGACATTTCTGCAGTGCAAGAAAAGGTCACAACTTTCGTACCAATTCATAAGTAGTAAAACGATTCTTGTCTCGCACAGAGTCACATTATTGCCCACACACAAACACGACCCAGCGTGGTGGGAGGTGTCAAGCTTCGACACGTGTCTGGTGGATACTATCCCCGCCACCACTAGCCTAGCTAAAAAAATTTCTATGCTTCCTCTACATGCATTGCTAGCCCAAAACAAGCCCAACAACCCAAAGCTGCCACTCTGTTGCAAGTACTTGCTCGGATGGCCAGATTTGACTGTTTCATCCTTTCAGAATCATCAACGCCTGCACGACCAAGTTCTTCTGCTTCTGGGTTTGCATAGACGGGGCACTGGGTCTCAAGATCTGGGCCGCGTTTATAATGAGATGAAAAAATCGGTATCAGAAAGACTCGAGACGTTGGATGGTCCGTATGGTGCGTCCAACCGAATCAATCGTTACATTCCAGAAGTCTGCAAGGGCGACTTAGCAACACTTGATTATGTTTTCATGTCAGAGATATCGATATTCACACTTGACAGTAGTTGGCTTGCTGATGGTAGCTTTCCAAGGTGGTTTATTAGCCAACAATTAGCCATACTGGTCGAAAAGTTGTAGTTGTATCGATTGAGTCTGCTTATCTCGGCTGTTCGGAATCCGGACTTGGCAATTTATGATTGCCAATATGACACGAGGTTGCACAATTTACAAGCGAAGTCCTTGATGTCAACAATCGGCATGTCGGCCGTTGCATGAGGATTCTGATCTTGGGCATTTATTTCTTGACATTCACCAACGTTTGCAAGTCGGTAAAAATTAGTGCCCAGTTGAGTTTCAATATGCTGCAGTATCCCGTCTCGCTCCGGCCTCTACCCCAAGCTTAATCAACCTGCTGACTCTATTCACGTTGTTTCGGGCTGTTTCACCCCTGGAAGCCATGCGTGATGGCAACAGTACCTGGGTATTGGTGGAGACCGCGGCAACGGTAAGTAAGCTATGTTACCGTTATTTTTTGAAAGGCAGGAGTATCCTATCAAGTTCCATTGCTTCACACTCCGGTTACCCTGTCGAGAATTGGTTTGGTTCGTCGGCGGTCATGTGCTTCAACTTGGGCAGAACAAGTTGGCATCTTGCTGGAGACCCGATTTGTCTGCAAAACAGGAAGTAGGTGAACATACAACAATATGAATGCATCTAGTGCAAAAATTAGTACTCATACAAAGAACACCTATCCATCTAAAACCCACTGAACATTATTCGCGACCGCTTGCCGCCTCCATCCGTCCCCTTGTTCGTCCAGGATGCAATCGACTCGCAAGAATGCGTAGATCCTCCTTTCAAACCCAATGCTCGACTGTGACGAAACCTATGCGTCACCTTTTCCCTAGCTTCCAAACTCGATACTTCTACCCACATTCCAGATTCTTTGTCGAGCTTGAAAAAGCGCCCAGAATATCCCTGCACAATGCTAACAATTTGATCAGCAAGCTTTGTCTTGCCATCTTTCGAAAGGCGATCATACTGGTTGAAGTAGGCTTCAACCAACTCATGCAATAAACGGTTTCCTGGGTGCCGAAATATTTGTTTGCCTCTGCCCAATAGTACATCATGTTTGGAAGGGAGGTCAACCGCTCCCTCTATTGGGGGATTCCTACCGAGATAGAATTCTTTTTTTCTGCGCTTTTCCAACCATTTGACATGGTTGGCGAGCTTAACAACGCCCTCTTGAGGGAAGGGAAACTCCTGGACAGGGATCCCAAACGACATTAGCTTGTACAGGAATTCGTTGTGTGAGCCTAAAGACAATACTGTGAGGTCAGAAGGAACATATGGTGGGCGTTTTCGAGTAGAGAACGTACCATAGTGTGTCCGTATCCTAACTCGGATGACTGCCCTTGTCGCTGAAGCAAGTACCGAAAGGAGCATTGCACCGAAGAGACTGTTTGCGTTGGAGCTATAATAGTGGAGGCACCCCAATCGAAGAGGTTGATAAGTGCCAAGGGCTAGGAGTCTCATAGCCAGTTTGCGATGACATTTTTCATGGCGGTCTGCCAAACCTGTCACGTTCGAAACCACTATGAATCCCTTCTTCTGAGTTTCTTCATCTTCCATTAGTGTCGATATCAAATACCAATACGCCTTCGCCTATATCGCCATTAAAAACAATGTTAGCCAAAACTTGGGAGTGATCACAGCACTTTGAGTATATTTCCGTTTACCATCATCGGGATAGGGTCATCGTATGCAGCCATCGCGGGCTCAATAAATGAAGGTGTAGAAACAAATACAGCTCGTCCAATCGAATCACGGTTTGGAAGAACTTGCATGCTTCCTAACTCTAACACTCGCCTTGTCGCCTCGTCCAAATCGTCAAGTGTTATCCTTTTCGCGAGATTTTCTGTTCCGAAGACTTCCAGTTTGTGGGTGAAATAGTTGACAAGATGCGACGCTGCCATCTTTGGGTTGAACGAAGTTGATCGCAGAAAAGCTAGTCGAAACTCTCTGTTAGACACGAAATTGTGCGATTGAAGCTTGGCTTGTTCGTATGCATCCCTGTCCTGGATTAAATCAATCTCGCGATCCATCTGTTCCAAGCAGCTAGCAATCAACTCTGGGGTCTCCTGCGTTGCATCTGAGACTCCATGCACATCTTCGTAGACCTTCTCTCGCTCTGCAAGAGATAGCCTTTCCAGATCAGCAGCAAGGATTCTATCCACGGAATCAGCTGCTGTATTCTGTTCTCGCATCTCGCGTCGAGCAGTCTTGTCTGTGCCGAATCCGCAGATCTCAACCCCGCAACCGACCGGTTCACTCCACATCCTTTTTGATAGCTTCTTTTTTTGTCCTTGTTCTCTTTTTGTGTCGGAGTAGCATCACCTCTCTATTTTCTCTTGCCCACTCCGCCCTAAACCCAAACGGAGAAACTTATAGTCATTCCAAGATTCTTCTGTATCCCGGATAGATATTCAAATGGCAGGAAATGTTCAAACCCAGAGATTTAAGGCTGAAATTACTTAAAGGTGAAACAAATGACCGGAACAAGGTTAAGTGATGATTCTTCATAGTCTTGTTTCCATAAACCACGCAGATCACAAGACCTATGTGGGGAGGTGGAAGAAATACAACACGTACCTTGCTACAATTATCAGGATATGTCCGTTTATTGCAAAAACCTAAACGAACGCCAGTCGAGCCCTAGCGTCATTTTCTTGTTCTAGAACACCATTGACACCGTCGCAGCTGCCTGTCCAAGTACTGTACCTCTTTCAGTACGTGCAGTATTTGTTACATCAACACCTGGGTGATGAAACAGTATTGACGAGAGCAGCCGATTTAGTGTCTAGACCCCTGGATGAGCAAGCATTTGACGGTAGTGCAAAGGCAAGAGCCAGAATTGCTGCATTTCACAAGGATACTGTATTCGATATGATTCTCGCAAGCGATGTCCAACGAATTTGACGGAGATTGTCCATGCAAAAAGCAGCAGCAATAGGGAAATATGTGACAGCGCGACCTTTGAAGATCTGGTGCCGAGCGTAAAGAAGATGGACTTCTACCCTTGGGCTAGGGGTCTTATTTTCTTAAACGTTGAATTTTTGCCAAAGGTGGCCTTCACTGCACTGCAACTTTTCCAGTGTCAATGCCGGAACATGGTAGGGGGGCGGAAGTAGCTGGGGATGAAGGAAGCGGAAATTTGGGTGCGAGACATTCAACCGCTGCGTCAACGTATGCTGGCCAATCAGCTCGGTGGAGGATAAGAAGCGGAGTGGCAGAGTATTGTGATGGGGAAACGATTGCATTGGCGAAAAACGGATGGCGGCCGGCCATAAGGTGGGTCTGGAAATGCGGAAGTTTACAATCTTCAAGCGTCCATTTGCATGTGGGGTGTTTCGACTACTGGAAACCTAATGATTTAGGTGCTCTCCCGCATTGAGATGAACCCTGTCATTGTAAGAGTTGATCCAGAAACCTGTCAACAAACATATAGTGTGCAAGCGGCATCTATATTTGTAGTATCAGGCAATGCTAACTCTATTTTCCATTTTAGGTCAAACCTATCATCCAAATGCAAAAAAATATTACTCTCTTAGGTGTCTCTTTTTGCTTCGCTGTTGGCCGTGTTCTTCAACTCGGACAAGACATGTGGGAATCTAGTTGCAGACTTTGAGACCAATCAAATCAATGCTTGTGAGACGGGTTCGATGAATCGAAACATTGTAGGACTCTTAGTGTAGAATTGGTAGTCAACAGAAAAATCTATCTACGATCCATGGAACATCATCCGCGACCGCTTGCCGCCTCCATCAGCCTCTTCGCTCGACTTGACTACGACCGGTTCGCTGGAATGTGTAGACCCCCCTTTCAAACTCAATGCCCTGTTGTGGCGAAATCTGTGCGTCACCTTTTCCCTAGCTTCCAAATTCGATACTTCTATCCACATTCCAGATTCGTTGTCGAACTTTAGAAAACGCCCAGAATATCCATACACAACGCGTACAACCTGATCTGCAAGATTAGTCTTCCCATCCTTTGGCAACCTATCATACTGGTTGAAATAAGTTGCAACCAACTCATGCAATAGGCGGTTTCCTGCATGCTGAAATATATGTTTCCCTCTTCCCAACAGTACATCATGTTTGGATGGCAGGTCGACCGCTCCCTTGATCATGGGATTTCTGCTTAGATAGGCTTCTTTCTTTCTCCGCTTTTCCAACCAACTGTTATGATTGGTGAACTTAATACAACCACTTTCTGTGAAGGGAAACTCCTGGACAGGGATGCCAAAAGACATCAGCTTGTACAGGCATTCGCTGTATGAGCCTAGGGAAGACAGTTTGAGGAGAAGGAATGTATGGTACGGTGTATCGAGTGGAACACCTACCATTGTGTGTCCGAATTCGAACTCGGATTATCGACTTTGCCGCTGATGCAAGAACGGGCAGTAAAGGGCTCGAAGAGTTGTAGTAATAGTGAAGGCATGCCAATCGAAGAGGAAGAACTTGGCCAATGGCTAAAACCTCCCAAATACATGCACGATGACATTTCTTATGCCGCTCCGACAGACCTACCCTGTTCGACACGAATACAACCCCCTTCTTCTGAGTTTCTTCGTCTTCGGCTAGAGTGGACATCAAATACCAGAACGCCTTCATCTGGATCGCGATTAAATAACAAACATTAGCCATAGCCTTGGAGAAATTAAAGTCCTTCGAAGCAGAGGGCAATTGTTTACCATTATAGGGACAGGTTCGTCGTAAGCTGTCATCGCGGGCTCCAAACCTACCGGCATAGAAACAACTACAGCTCGACCTTGCGAATCGCGATTTGGAAGAATTTGCATGCTTCCTAACTCAACAACTCGTGTTGCCTTCTCGCCTATGTCATCTAGGTTAATGCTAGATTTCGTGAGTTTCTCAGTCCCGAAAATTTCAAGTCTTTTGCTGAAATATTGAACAAGATGTGACGCTGCCGTTCTGGGATTGAACGAAGTGCATCGCAGAAAAGCAAGTCGAAATTGTCGGTTGTGTACAAAACTAAACGATTGAAGCTTGGCTTGTTCGTATGCATCCTTCTTCTTGATTAAATTGATCTCGTGATCCATCTGTTGCAAACAGCTCGCAATCAGCTCTGGGGTCTCCTGTACAACATCCGACACACCATGCACATCTTCGTAGACTTTCTCTCGCTCTTTAAGGGATAGCTTTTCTAGTTCAGCAGCGAGAATTTCATTCACGGAAGCAGCTTTGGTGTTATTCTCTATGCCACCGTGCTGTGGAGTCCCGCCGAATCCAAACATCTTAGCCGCACAACCTCGTCCGACGAGCTCTTTGCCGCACAACCTCCTTTGATACTATAGCTTCTTGTTTTCCCTTTTCGTTTGCACCAATACTGCTTGAGATTGACCAGCCCTTCTATATGATTAGAAACGTTCCAACCATTTTCTTCTATTCCCAAGAAGTGTCATGCTATACTCAACTGTGCCAGACGAGGCGTGTGGCGTGGGGGGGGGGCAATAGCTCGTGTTGATGACTAACGGTCATAGAAGATGTTATATAGCTATGATATATATACCCGTAGCGAAGAATCCATATGTACTGTTCTGCCTACCGAGTCTATATGATATGTAATGTTTTTGGGGGAACGGGTGTAGACATTTTTTTTAGAAATGACGTACAACCTCCACCACCCGTTCTGTCGTACTTAAAAATAATAGAGGGTTGGTCTTTATCCCTGCAAACTCTTTCGGATGATATGGAGGTATGGAGCTATTGTGGTGATACAATGCAATTTAGAAAGAGCTGTTCCCATGACATTGTTCGTGCTAGGTAGTAGTGTCAGCAGCAAATGTCAGCATTTCAAACTACTACTACTTCTCAGATCACAGGCGTAGACGCTTTGGCCTCAGGTCTCCCTATCATTCAAACGTATTAATCCTCCGAGAATCAGCTTGGTTCAGGATAGGTCATGAACTTCAGCTTGGAAGGGAAAAGTTGACACATTGCAACATTCAAAGTCATGGGAAAAGTTGAAACATCGCAACATTCGAAGTCGTTTGCCACCACCATCAAGAAACTCTGTATTTGTTGGATTCACCTCGCCGCCTGTGGTCCTTACAGTTTTGGTTGCCTTCCGGTGAAGATGGCGCTTTCTACGAAAACTATGAGTCACTTTGTCCCGAGCTTCGACATTCGATACTTCAACCCACATTCCAGACTCGGTGTCGTGCTTCAAAAACCGCCCAAAATACCCATGCACAACAGCTACGATATCTTCTGCAAGTCGAGTCTTGGCATATTGTTCCAGTTTATTATACCGCGCATAATAGTTTTCCACCAACTCCTGCAGTGTACGATTTCCTATATGACTGTAGAATGGCTTCCCCCTGCCCAAAAGTACATCATGTTTGGATGGTAGGTCAACCGCTCCGTTAATCGGGGGATTCTTTTCGAGATACTCTTCTTTCTTTTTTCGCTTCTCCATCCATTTTTCGTGATTGGCGAGCTGAAGACCACCGTCGAGTGTGACAGGAAACTCCTGGATCGGGATACCAAAGGACATTAGTTTGTATTGACATTCGCTGTGCGAGCCTTGACAATAACCAACAAATAGAGAACAAATATGTTGAGAGAATGGAATGCACGGAAGAGCCATAATCGAGAAAAACATATACCTTGGTGTATCCTTATTCTAGCTCGAATCACCGACCGAAATGCAACAGCAACTACTGGCAGGAAAGGGCCGATCCTAGATGAGTTGTAGCAGAAGTGAAGGCACGCCAAACGAAGTGGAAGAGACTGGGCAACGACAGTCGCGCCCCAAAACATTTTCTTGCGACCTTCCTCACGTTGCGGTGGCATGTCCATACTGTAAGACACGGTTACAATTCCCTTCTTCTGGCTCTCCTCATCTTCAGCTAGCGTGGATAGCAAATACCAGTACGCCTTAATCTGTGGCCATTTTAGCAGAGGTCTAGTCGAAGCCTTGACATTAGGACAGCAGAACACAGCCCACTTACCGCGATTGCGAAAGGGTCGACCGACTCGGCAAAAAAAGATTCAAGAAATCGTGGCGCTGATAGCAGTACAACTCGGCCTTGGGAATCACGATTTGGGAGGATTTGGATACATCCTCTCCGTATTAGTTGGACAGACTCATCACCTATATCGTTGAGGGTAATACTGCGTTTTGTTAGTTTCTCAGCTCCGAATGTTTCCAGCTTGTATCTGACGTGCTTGACAAGGCGGTGCGCTGCCTCTTGTGGGTTGAACGAAGTGCTTCGCAGAAAAGAAAGTCGGAATAGTCGGTCGGTAACATAACCTTGCGATTGAAGCCTGGCTTGTTCGTATGCATCCTTCTCATTGATTAAATCAATCTCGCGATCCATCTGTTCCAAGCAGCTCGAAATCAACTCTGGGGTCTCATGTATTAAATCAGAGACACCATGGACATCTTCATACACCTTCTCCCGCTCTTTCAGAGATAGTCTGTCCAGCTCTGAAGCAATAATCTCGTCCACGGACAGTGGCGTTTCGGAGGCAGTAGTTGGCATTTGTAGCGATGCCATGTTCAGATGCATTGTTTATGACTGCAACAAGGTTCAGATGATGACTGCAACAAGGTTCAGATGGTGACTTGTGTGTCCTTTCTGCTTTGATTCATCAGGTCGCAATGTTTGCATTACTGCAGTCATCACACAAAAAGTTCAACCAGTGGGTAGGACAACTGATCGTGCTTTCTCACACGTAGAGTGAACATTTCAGTTCAAAAGCTTTTTTTAAGAATGTCACATTTCTACTACTGTACTACGGCCTACGTAGGTCTCTTCGTATGGTTTCGACGCTATGTCGAGTCTTTTAGTAGGCCTGTGTAAGCCCTTTTCTACAACTCCCCCACCTGTTCGTATCTTCCCGTTTCATGGTCATGTGAAGGCTTGTTCCTACTCTAGCACCTTTCCTAGACTACGAGCCTATGCTTCGCTGATTGTTTAGTACCGCTGTCCTATTGTTCTGGGTTGCAGGATATCAAGAAATTCCTGCGTTCCTGAAGAGAATGCCATCACGGATGATTGATGTATGTGCCATTTTAATTAAAAGATACACATAGTTTGCAAAAAGCGAAACGAGTTCAGCGCTTCTCCAGTGCAGAAGCGCTCGGGACAGCTGTTGTAGTCCACATGTCAGGAGGCTGAAAATTCTTACTGCCAATTTCAGTACCGCAAGTTCCCCTCTAACTACAACAACAGTATCATGTACAGTAGTTGTAAGCATTGGACACCTGATGAAATCCGATTTGACAGAAGGATGACATTTCTTCCAGCAAGCTCCCCTCTAGCTATTTGAATTCCGTCTCCAGCCACCTCCGAAAGCTCTCATAGTTTCTGGCGTCAGATTGTTGGGACTCCCTCAACCAAGCATGCCTCGGTTGGGGCTTGCATGATGACCTCTTTTATATTGGCTGGAGAATGCTGGTTTCTGAGATACTCAAATGCTCCGATTTATCACGACTTTGCTTTCTCCAAGTTTAAATTGAAAGTTCTAATGACTTTGCGGAAAGTCTGAAGAGGGACGAAAAAGTGGTTGCAATGATGCAGCACCAATGTCATCCGACCGACTCACTTTCGCGTTTTTAGCTGTGGAATTGGGATTGATTTCTGATTTGCAGTGGCTACGCTTTCGGATAGGCACTACTAGGGACCACTTGCAACCATCAAGGCTGGTCGTTCTCTGATGCAATCGTCCAGAATATTGTACCATATGCAATAAAGGTACTGGTTCACAGTTGCAAACGCCCTCATCAGAGCCAAGTTTTTTTCATTCTTGTGAAGTATTATCGTTCTTGTGAGTTATTGTGACGGTTGACACCATGACGTCTTCTTGCGGATCCGTACGCACGTAGGAAGACTCTCCGTGAGAACCAAATAAGACCGCAATTCCTGTATACAGTTTTGGGATACTTAGAGACAGAATAGTGCCTTATGTCTTCAGACCCAGATCTATTAAGGACCACCAACAAAGGCTTATTTGATGAATGTCATGACGAGTTGTTTCTCCTCACGACCCATTTCCACCAGATCGGGACCACAAACGAAGTTCCATCGGGCTTTTTTTGGAGCTCGCTCACTGGGTCACGGTGATGAGGCAGACTATATCGCTTCCTGAGAAAGGAGGAAACGGCACAGAAATGTTGACAACCGAGAAGAAACATATGTATAACTTTTCTCGATTGTTTTCATCACACAAAGGCTGTAGCACTACCGATCTGAAGAGAAGCAGACCAAAGAAAACTACCCGAAAGAGTGGCATCCTTGGTCCCTTGACATCCCGGTTTTCATCCTCTGAGCGGGTTTCATCCAATAACACGATGACTGCCAACGACTTTGAAGTCTTTCAGACTTTTGTTGGTTCGTCTATGCTGAGCTCTAATGCTGGAGAAGAATCCAGTAGCATTTGTTTAGAATCAAGCGAGACCACAAAGCCTTTTATAGACAAGGCTGAGATTGCTGACAACATGGGGAACAACGGTCTCTATACGGGAACAGTCGTCAAGAAGACATCAATACCCCATGGTGAAGGGACAATGGAATACTTTGAGTGTAATATGATATATACTGGACAATGGGTCCAAGGGGACTGGTCTGGTTTTGGAAGATTGACAGACACCACTACTGGACTGGAATATGAAGGAGGCTTTTTTGACAATCACAAACATGGATTGGGTATAGTAAAATACCCGGATGGAAGAGTATATGATACATCTTTCCAGCTGGGGAAAATGAGTGGAAAAGGACACATATCGTGGCCTGATGGAAGCAAATACTGGGGTCACTGGAATGGTGATGGAATACCTCATGGTAGAGGAAAGCAGGAGTTTTCTGATGGCAGAGTGTACGATGGCGAGTTTGAAAAAGGTGTTGTTCAGGGTCACGGTCGGATGACATGGCCTGATGGCTCATGGCATCTAGGAGAATGGATGGACGGTGTACCGAATGGCCTAGGTATGCGGGTGGGACCAGATGGAGCACTCCTAGAGGAGGGCATGTATTGTCATGGCGAAGCATTGACGGTGTCATCATTACCGCCAACAATGGGAACAGAGAAGTCTTCGGGGGAGTTCCTCTTATACCGATCAAGTATGACAGACGGAAGAACTTTGGAAGGCCCATTGCCATCACAGATTACAATGCGCAAGTTTCAATTCAAATGTTGAAATGCTAATACATCTGCTCCGCTGGAAAGCAATCAAATCATATAGAAGCAAGAAATCATTATTATCTCGTGTCGCTAGATTCATATGGTCTCCACATATCTCGATCAATAAGCCATACTCAAACGGCGACGAAGAACTGAAAGAAGAAAGACCAACACTGTACACGTGCCAACAGTATCAAAGGCACGTCAGCGCTGGGAGTACATAGAACTGCCATGTATGGGATAAGTGACTCATTTGACTGCTCCGAGGATAAGGAAGGAGTTCTCGTTTCAACTATGTATCAACAACATGAAAATACATAAACACTAGAAGCCTCCATCTAAGGTGCGGACGACATTCGTTTCAAGAGCTACGAGAGTACTTCTCTTCAAGAATAGGAGGAACTATTGAGGAATAGTATAGATTGTGACTCTGTCAAGTGGTCAGCCGCTTTTTTCTTCTTCTGCAAATCGCGTTTGGGTGTACCAGCCTTCTTTTTTCCGCTATGGAAAGCCATTTATTAGCCATCGTAGCTCATGGGAGACCACGCTTCGTCGGCATAGATCCAACCATTTGGAGTATACGTGGCCTTAAATAGCGTAGTATTGTTTCCACAGCAACTAGTTGTTCGTCTTTCGTTCGCAGAAAAGGAGGAATGAACTGCTGGTGGAATCCGAACTGTACGAAATTGCATGTAATCAAATGCGAAGCTTCACCAGTACAAAGCCAACTGTTCCAGTAGCAGTTGTAAAACCATCATCCAGCATTGAGAACTCCGTCGCGCTTCGGGTTGGGGAGAGGATGATTCCACGAGTAAAAGAGGTATATCCCCAAAATCGCACCTCACAAAATCCAATCGGAACAAATCTACAACACAATGAGCGTCATGATGGCAAGTCCCCAAACTGGCATCCTTCAACGAAAGCTGCATAGGGCTAAGCCTATGCACCGACCTGTAGGGTTATCGTACTCGTCACATCGCATCCCGAATCTACAAGCAGATGGTTCTATCACGCAGACGGTGTGGCCCGAACTCGTGGGGAAGGCCGAAAGCGAAGCCGTCCGTATGTTGCAACAGAATCGATCCCTGAAAGTCGAGGTCCTGCATTTGAATGATACTGACGACTTGACTTTGGAATACAATGCACAACGAGTACAACTCTTTGTGGATGACCGTGGTCGTGTGCTCCATGCGCCACAAGTGGGATAACACTGATCCCTTCGTATCCAGCCGACCTACAACAAGAGGATATCCGCTGAAACACCATAGTATTCCACCCCGATACATTCATTTCAAAGCAATGACTAGGGGAAGTGGGGTACAGGAAACATAGAAGACTCCGAGCAACTGCTTTGGGCAAATATAGAATTACGACATGATAATTCAGCACTCTAGTAAGACAAAAATCTAACTTCAAAACCAAAACCCCTACCCCAACGCACTAGGCACTAATCTATAGAAGAACCCCTGGCCCATTACAACGGAAAAACGAAAACAACACCCCCTCTACCCTGAATCAAACTCATTATTTTGGAAGGGGGTACTCGTCGTGAGTGCCTCCATAGTCCTTGGCCAAGACGTCTCGATCGATATCGTCCAACAGATTGGAAAGCTTGGAGCAGAATCCGATTTTGGAGGCCGTCTTTTCATCGAGGATGGGCTTGATCAATCGCCATGCCGATTCGAATCCCATGGGAGCATTGACTAACATGACCTTTTGCAGTCGTTCGGGATACTGCGCTTGCGCAACATAGATCAGTTTGACAATCATAGCCCGGACATTTTTTCGAAACACCAAGGAGGGGGAAAAGCCCTTGAGATCAAAAATCAAACAAAATTTGGGTCTTTTCATTTCTCGAATCATGAGCTCCAGCATGAAAATGACATATCGAACATATTCGTCGACAGCTTCCTCAAAGGATGCTTTGGAGTTTTTGGAAGATCCGTAGGCATTAGGATCCCAATGACTCAACTTGTAGTTGGAAATGATGTACCCATCCCGAGTGTAGCCACAAATTCGCCATGCACCGGCTGGAAATGAGACAAGAAGCAGTGGGTCAGAGTACATGACAAAAGGGTCAGATCTCATCCCTCTCACAATTTCAATGAAGCAGCATCCATCATTTGCCTCTATGAAAACTGTCACTTGCAGTGCTGGGTCTCT
>JAAMXS010002335.1:0-26810 GCA_019693525.1 Cylindrotheca fusiformis | reverse complement strand
CAACCCTTCCTTGTCTGCTAGGTGGCCTGTCCAAACATCACCATCATCATGCCATGGGCACTGGCATCCACTACAATACTGGTCTTCGCGATAGACTCGATCGAGCGGATTCATTTGATATTCCTCGCACTATATGAGAGAGTGTGATCCATTGATGATGTTGATGACGAGACCGACAATTCCTCGACTGCGAAATTGTGCTGCAGCGGAATGTCACCATCGATGAACCAGTTGTTTTCCCCATAGTGTGTCTTTCTTGGTCCCTTCGTTGTCTATGTATATATTTCAAAATAGTGTCATCCGTAGAAAAGAAAGACACTTGTGAACTAGTCTGTTGTATTCTCGACCATAAGTATCAGATGATTGAACTAGTCTGTCGGAGTTTTTAGTCTTCTGAGCAGGTATTTCATATCAGCACTGCCCACACTCTGTCCACTTCCCTACTGTAGCTTCACAGTAGTTGATGCAACGTACGGATGCGCAATGCGCGAACGCAATGTCCAAGAAGTGTCCAGTACATGTCACCGAATCATTGACGCAGTAGACGCGTACGTGGATTTCGTAGGATGAAGAAGAACGTTGTCAAGATGATGTTTCTTCTGTGGATCTCCCTTTGTTCTGATAGTATCATTGAATGCAGTCTTCAAAGACGAGAACACTCATCATCACATACTTGCTCAATCGCCACACCATGTTCAGTAACATCGATCATGCACAAGCAATGAATCTTGCTCGCAGACACAGTGTCAGAGCCGAAAACGATCTCCTTCGTAAGTCAATGTTTTTGTGTTGCAAAAAAGGTATCTTTCTCGCATCGCCGAAGGTGTTCTCATATTGCTTTGTTTTCCGCAAACAGAAGAATCTTACGCAGATAGTATCTCGGAAGAGACCTGCACATCTCTCTTGCGTCAACTCAAGTTGGATTCCATCCCAAAAGAATGCCACGAGTTTGCCTCATTTCGTGCAGCATGGCGTCGACACACTTCAGAGAACCATTGGGACCCAAAGGCGTATGAGGGAATGGATGCCCGCGAAGCGCTCGAAGCCCAGTCTGCTCGCGAGCATGGAAGGTTGAACAATGCGCAAATCTTGCGTCGCATGTCCACTCGCCATAAGGAAAATGAAAGGTCTTGGTTTTGAGAACGCTATTGAAGCTCTACATTGCGGTTTTGAGAACCCTCCTGTTCTTGAAGAGAAAAGGAATCCCAAACTATATGATTCATATGATACGTCAATATTCGATGCCACCCTCTAGGACACTTGCCGAGGCCAACTCAAAAGAAAATTCATTCACAAACACAAGATTCGTATTTCTCCAGCTACGTCATGCATAAACTGATAGGAACATAACCTTATAATTCGATCGATTTCATCATTCTGCTCACTGTGAAATATAGCTTCCAATCTCTACAATGATTGCAAACGTTGATTACCTTGACCTTCCGGCCAATCCTATAGTGACACCTCGATCTCCCATTGAATGCGCGGAGCCAAGGTTCCTTGAAAGAGATAGCGGATCTTTTCCACATCAACATTGAAGCTTTCTATGTGTTCGGCGCTTCAATGTGTCTGTGACTATAGCACCATTCTATTAACTTCAACTTGTCGTAAACTATCTTTCTTCATCGATTATGGTCTGGCACTTGTAAGTATTTTGTGATAATGGAATAGCACCACTGTATTGTCCGTTGGGGTGTTCTCAACCGCGCGCGCACAGGTATGGCTTGTTGAACCATCCATGGATGGTTCAAACGACTGGAGTCTTGAGAAACACCTCGCAATACACCTTCCCATAAGGTTGGGCATCCGTCATATTGTGGAATATTGATATCGAAGAGTCTCATATTATTCCAACTAATAAGCTACAGCAGCAGCAAATTCGAAGCCAACGACATGGCGGTCCAGAGCGAGCAAGCCGAGAATGACGCATTGGCATCAAGCGAGCATATAGCAAATTCAACCAATGAGTCGGAAGTAGATGATACACTAGATGTCCTTATCATCGGAGCCGGGTGGGCTGGTCTTTCAGCAGGTACGTTCCGAGGTTATGGTTGCAGCTCCCGATGGACAATCTCTGACGCTAAACATTTGCCGCCTTCACTAGCTTCCACACTCAAAAAGAAAGGAATCGTCAATTTTCGAATACTTGAAGCCAAAGATCACATTGGTGGGCGAGCCTTCACTCACCACGAGAAATGGGAAGGTAAAGACCTCCCTCTCGATTTGGGCGCCATGTGGATTCAGAATGCTGCTAGCAATTTGTTGCATGATTACGCCAACAAGTACAAGCAGGTCATTTCCCATCCGTCCACGTTTGAAACAAAAGTGTACAGAGAGAACAATAAAGGGCCGTTGTCAGATGATGAATATGAAGAATTTTCAGAAGCTCTGTTCGATGAAGGGTTTTATGTCACCCAAAAAAAGCGCCAAGCAAAGGCTTGGAAGCGTGGAGATGAACCGCTTCAAAAGAGTGCAGACAAATTTCTGGAGACTCTCGCCGATGATCCCTTTAAACAAAGTCTGGCGAAAGTGTTTCTTCGAGATAATATTGAAACGGAATATTCGGGGTCTCTAAAAGAGTTATCCCTTCGACATTGGAACTCAGATTCTTGGATTGGTGGGGAAAGGTCCGCTGATTTCTTTGTGCTCACTGGATACACTTCACTAGTACATGCATATGCCGAGGATGAAGGAATTATGGAGAATATACTTTTGAATGCACCAGTCACGTCTATCGACTATGAATCTTCTGGTGCGGTGCAAGTTTCCTATGCTGCTGGCGTGACAAATGGTGGCGGCGAGGACTTTTCTGTCCGTGCCAAAAAAGTCATTATCACCGTTCCTTTGGGTGTGCTACAAGCCAAATCGATAAGCTTTAAGCCGGAGCTGCCGATCAGTACCAGCAATGCAATCAATCGACTAGGAATGGGCAAGATGAATAAAATATTCATGATGTGGAAAAGTGAGGACGTCTTTTGGCCGTTTCCATCATCCACTGAAGTTCTAGAGGATTTGACCGACCGTGATTCCAATTTTTTCTTCTACACCTCCCTGTCTCTAAAAGAGAACATACCAGTCTTGTTTGCTTTCTTTCAGGGATCCGTGGTCGAGCAACTGGAAGATGAATACGCTCAATCTAACCCTGCTCTGTATGAGCAGAAGATTGCAGATTTGGCCATGGAATCATTGTGCAGCATGTTTGGGGAATCAACACCGAGGCCTGAAAAGGTGGTTGTGACGCATTGGAGCGTTGATGAATATACCATGGGGGCCTACTCTTTCAACAAGGTGGGAATGAAGCAACATGATCGAGAAGTTCTAGCATCATCAATTGGTGGAAAGCGAATATACTTTGCAGGTGAAGCAACTCACAATAAATATTTCGCCACAACGACTGGGGCATTCATGACGGGACGAAATGCGGCGAAATCAGCAGTCAAATCAATGAAGAAGAAATGATCAGTATTAAGGCTCTCCGGATTTTGCCACATTGATTTTGATAAAGTGATTTTTAGACTGTGCAGAAGGGTTGTTTCCAGAACAAACGGGAGGTTTCACCTCATGTTTTCAGGACCAGGTCATGTGTTGGGTTCGAGCTCGTCAAACCCAGCCTAAATCTATCTGTACTAGAAAGCGTTCTTGTCACAACCATTTTTGGTTTTGTGATGAAAAAAGGAGGATTGAAGACTATATTGTCGCACCTTGAAGATTGCGATCATGGATGTTCCTAGCATTGCAGCAAGAGCGTGGCTGGAGGAAACAAGGCCTAAACCGATTTATAGAGACCACAGTCCAGTTTTTTTGTTGCTATTTTTTACTGGTTACTGGATATAGGGGATCGGACGGAAGACGACGGACTGCGGTGCTGTCACGAGGTCTGACATGGCTGAAGATCTACAGATGAGCCCCTGAGGACGTGAATGGCTGGAGCGATCGATCATCTCGCTTCGCAGTCATTGCAAACTTTATAGAATTCGACCCACCCACCGCCATGAGATCTTTTTTGTATCCTCGTGGCACTAAGCTTTGTTTCTAGTATGCCTGTGCTCACACATTTATCCCTTTTTGTGGGAAAGTGCCAGGTACTGCAGTCGTTTCACGTAGTCTTCTTTGAGAGTCATTAGACTAAACACCATGTTTCTAAGTTAAATGATAAGGAGGTATAGTACGAAGTATGAGGCCATTATGTGAGCAGTTTGTGGCAGTGACAAAGCAGAACCTTTCAGAATGAAGCTTGTAGAAGTTCTGTGAAGTTGGAAATATATCATGTGTTGGGGTGTTTCTTAATTTGGTAGGGATGCGAACGTAGTTTAGGGACAATACCACCTAATAAATACAGCATGAGCGACATGTCCTAGGCTGGAAGATAACCAGAAGAAACTGTGAAGGGACGAATGACTTTTCTGCTGTTTTTTTCCACATTTATAAGCAAAAATGCCTTTCGGGAGCAGAACGACGTTTTGCAGAAATTGTGATAATATCTATGCGCTGAGAGATCTATTTGACCTTTTATCGCGAAGTTATTAAATAAAAGAGAACATGTACGCTTCAATCACGCCGATTCGTCGAATGATCATTTTTCATGCTTTCATCGAAAAAATATCGAATAAAGCCCCGAAACAAGCACACAATCATTTTATCAGCCATCCTCCTCCTTCCTTCAACGAAGTCACAAACGATCACAGAAACAGATATTGTACTTTAGCCCCAAAGTATTATCCATAAAATGAAACTTGATTTTGAAACTGTGATTGCAGTCGACACGAGCTGGATGGCAGTCAAGGCAATTCCGAACCATGCGGAAATTGCTGGAGAGCTTATGTTTCGAAAGTGAGTGCAGCTCGAGTGTTCCTTCTCAGCATCTAGCATCGTTTGTGTCTGCGTTTACTCATCAGTCAAATATTCTGCTTCTCAGGATCTTTGAACTCGCCCCAAGTGCCGTCAACATGTACAGTTTTGGACCTGAATTTGATGGAAAAGAGGAAGAGCTGTTTCAAAGTGCAGTATTCAAACGCCATGCAAAAGGAGTGGTGATGATGCTCAACATGGTGATCAATATGATAGGACCAGGCTTGGAACCAGCGATCAAAGTGCTAACCAAGTTGGGAACGAGGCACATTTCCTATGGTGTTTTGCCGGCGCATTATGGAATTGTAGGTCGAGGATTACTGCATGCATTGGAAACTGCATTGGGCCCGAAAAAATGGACCCCTGCAGTTGAAAGGGGATGGACACAGGTGTATGGATTCATATCGACTGCCATGATGGCAGGGGCGAACAATCACTTGCAGAGAACACTACTTCGAAGCGAAAGAGTACCCACCCGAAAGAATGTGGCACGCAATAGTCCAAAGCTGGATCGACCAGTGACTTCCAGTGTCCTGCGCAGGTTAACAGGAACGAAGTCAGAGCCTTCCAGAAAATTGCGAGAAATGGCCGATCTGATTGATAAAGAATTATTTATCCTCGAGGAGAAGGAGGACGATGAAATGCTCGACTCTGGGCGATGGTTGCCAAGGTTGATCTCAGGCGAGGTGAACTATATGAGAATGGTAGAAAGCGTCTACACGTCATGGGATATCATCAAGAGAATCCCAAACTATGCGGAAGTCGCCGGTGTACTGTTGTTCCGAAAGTAAGTCCGTGGCTTCGCTGGAAAAAATCGAGACGGTTTCTTTGTGGATTGGTTTTCTGATTCTCACTCGAATCTGTTGTTGTAGCATTTTTGAAATCGCCCCCGAGGCACGAGCTATGTTTCCAGTTGCCGGTCAGTATGAAATGGACGACGATGCTATTTTCGAAGACTGCACGTTTGTGGTCCATGCCAAAAGCGTTGCGAGCATGTTGGATGTCGTGGTGAACATGTTGGGACCCGACTTGACACCAGTGATGGAAACCCTAGAAGATCTAGGGGCTAGACACGTACGATACAATGTGGCAGCCGCACACTATCCCATTGTGGGAGAAGCCTTGCTCAAGACACTGGAAACGGCTCTGGGCAACGATGTCTGGACCCCAACAGTTCAGGAGGGATGGCAAGGAGTATATGAATTCATTTCCTCCTCTATGCAAAAGGGAGCTGACGATTTGCTGAAGGAAGACGTGGAGGCTTATCTTGACGTATAGTCAGGAGAAGTATTGAAGCAGGATAACAGGCAAAGATGTAACTCTTAGATACTGTGTTTTCATAAGCAACTTTGTATGTATGGTACCAGTGCAACAGTTTTGACAATCTACAAATCAGAAGCTTCTACCATAGCTGGTTCTTTGTGAAATGGGGATATAATGTTGGTGTCGTTTTAATTATCGCCAACGCTCAGGTCTACACCACATTCCTAAAGTGTGAATACGCACATGTAGATGAAATTTCGTTGATGAAAGTTGGAAATTTTGCAGAAGCCCTGTACTTTAAAGGATCTTATGCCTCACAAGAAAAACAAATTGGAATGGTGGGAAGGAATCAGCATGATCGAGAATATCTGGCAACATCAATTGGTCGAAAGCAATTGTCGTATTTGCAGATGACGCAACTCAGCATCAATATTTGCCACGTCGACTCTGGGGCATTCATGGCGGGTCAGCTATCAAATTGATGAACCCAAGAAGAAATGATAAAATACGTATTGATGTTCCTGATTTTGCCACTATGCTTTGGATAATCTACTACAGTCCTTTTTTGTCCTAGAAACGGGTTGTTTCAACCGACAAGCAGGTTTTCACGTCTTGTTTTCAGGACCAGTCAGTTTGTTTGGTTCGAGCAATAATCAAACCCACTTGTCCCAATCCTATAGTATCTAAAGCTCGTACATGCTAGAAAAGCGGTTGGATGTTTGGTTTAGTCAGAGACCCACCACATGAAGGGCACATGAAGGGGGGAATAACAATGGGCTGGGGACTGGTTTAGACCTAATGTGGCACTTTGGAAGATTTAGGGACTAGTCTAGACCTCATCTCCCTCATTGGCCACCATTCTTGGTTTTGCGATGAAGAAAGGACTGAGCGCACCATACATTTTGCTCCACCTTGCAGATTGTGATCATGGATGCTCTTACCGTAGTGCAGCACGAGCGCGACTGAAGGAACAAGACCTCCTCTATCTTTCGCGAGGGAATTAAAAATGAAGCTCTTGTGGGGTGGCGTTGCATTGTTTTGTGCCAACCGGAATCTGGCCAAGAGGAATCCCACTTTGGGTAACATTTCGAATGCGTTTCACGGACAGAGTGCTACATGCAATCACGGCCGGTCAATCCAAGGTCTTGTTTTAAGAAGAGCAGCTCTTAACGAAGACAACGTGCATGGTGTTCAAACAAAGGGAAACGACGAAGAGGATAGTGTGTATGATGTGGTCATCGTTGGAGCTGGTTGGGCTGGACTCGCGGCTGGTAGGTGCTATGATTCGAATTTGGGATACCATAATCGACCACAGCCGTCATATCAACTTGTGTCTAACTCCTTCTGTTTCTTTTGTGTTCTTTTGATTACCGTGCCAGCGAACATGCTTGCCAAGAGAGGGGTTGACAGCTTTTGCATATTGGAGGCCAAAGATCATGTTGGGGGACGTGCTTCTACCGTCAATCATCAATGGGAAGACAAAGATGTACCGATCGATATGGGTGCCATGTGGATACATGGTGCTGCAAAGAACATTCTGAATCGACTGGCGTTGAAGTACAATGTTGATACACGAACATCCACGTACAATACTCGGATCTACAAGGAGAATTCTCAAGGATGCTATGAGGAAAAACAAGTGGAAGAGTTCCGTGATCAGTTATATGGAAATGGATTCTTCCCGTTCCAAGAAGAAAGACAGGAATCTACCGAGTGCGACGAGCCACTGCAGACTAGCGCCGATCTCTTTGTAGATCAACTAAAAAGTCCGGTCGAAAAACAATTGGCCCGACTGTTTCTAAGATCTTTGATTGAAATTGAGTACTCTGGCTTGTTGAAAGATCTCTCGCTGTGGATGTGGAACGATGATTATGACTTGGGGGGCACAATAGAATCGGATGATTACTTTTTGCCTCAAGGTCACGTCTCGTTGATAGAACCGTTTGCAGCTCAACTCGTGTCCAATCACAAGATCGTGCTAGAGGCACCAGTCGAGACCATTGACTACCGCAGCAAAGACTTGATCAAAGTAGCCTATCGCAGTAAGAATGAAAAACAGGTTTTAAGAACGAAAAAGATGATTGTTACCGTTCCGTTGGGGGTTCTCAAAGCCGAATCGATTGCCTTTGTACCAAAGTTGCCCCGTTGGACCAAGAGAAGTATCCGGCGGTTGGGAATGGGCAGAATGAACAAGATATTTCTGTTCTGGCGTAAAGAAGACGTATTTTGGCCACATGACACTGAGATTCTCGGTGATCTCACAGAGCGTGATTCCAATTTTCTCTTCGCCAATCCTCGCCCCTACAACGGAGACGTACCGATGCTATTCGCCTTCTTCCAAGGCCCGGTAGCCGATCGAGTAGAAGAACAGTATGCCAAAGCCGATCCTACAACGTACGAAAATAGGATACGAGACTTGGCAATGAAATCTCTTCGCAGTATGTTTGGCGACACAATTCCAATGCCTGAAAAGGTAGTAGTGACAATGTGGAATGCCGATGAATACACCATGGGGGCCTATTCCTTCAACCAAGTAGGTATGGGGGAACATGATAGGCAGTTGTTGGCTCAGCCCATTGGACGCAATCAAGTTTTCATTGCTGGCGAAGCTGCGCATCGTCGTTACTTTGCCACTACGACAGGCGCATTCCTAACTGGAAGAGCGGCAGCACGAAAAGCCATCGCTGCGCTTCAAGCGGACCAAAGAAAAGTCGCAGTCTAGTAATATTGAATGATCTTGTTAATCAACTACCTTCGACAGCATTTCTCGAAATTCGTCGCTGCGGCGCTACGTTGAATGCTCTTCACAAAGGGTAAAGCAGTGGAGACAACGACAGCCGCGAATCTTGACAGTAGATGCCTCCAGCAAGGAATCTGAATCTATTGCGGTGGGATCAAAGCATTGCGAAGTGAACTGTGATTACAACGCCTTTCTTGCCCAGTCACCGGAGCGGCTCTGGTAACCCTTTTCCTGTCAGGGGCCGGCAACCATCCATGGCTCGGTCGAGTATTTCTCTACAGAAGAAGGAAATGCCTTACTGTTGCTTCTTGCTACGACACATCGTCATCCGAACCCACCCAAGCCTTCTCCCGAAGCGTCAAGTCATCAGTGCCATCCCTGAGCCTGTCCGAATCAATTGTGCCATTCTTAATGCCATCCATGAGCTTACATTACAGCCTCACAACATACATTACAGCCTCACAATGTAACTCTGCTACAGTTCGCAATTGTTGAGATTATTTTTAGGTGCCACCCACGACTATGTCCCCCATTTAGTGGAAGCCAAGCATTCTTTCATTAAATTATTCGCAGTACTTCCATCTTACTACCAACCTACCATTTCGCCATCCCCCTAAGTCTTGAGAATTAGATTCATCAACGCTATTCTCCAGATTCGTGTCACATGCACTTTTTGTCCTGGATCCACAAGGTCAGAAAAGGTGGAGGAAGATGTGCATATGAGGCATCCCACATTTCTGTGCAAGGACAATATTGGTTGGAACGTTCGATCATCTCGCTTCGCAGTGTGATTGCAAACTGTATTTTTCTACCCTTTTCTATTATGTATTGGAGGAGAAATTGGAACTACCTGAAGTAGCTTGTAGAGGCCTCAAAAACTCCCAACACCAGTGCTGAACTTGCGACAAGACCGTTCGACCAGTATAATTAATACTATAGACTATAGGCATGAGGCAGGACACTCTATCAAGTGTCCCTGAACTTCTGTGTGCCAAAACCCTCTACGTGTTTCCGTAGCCGTACTAGACCCCATCCACTTTTTGGCCAAAGCAGATCCGGTCTGTGCCCTGTGTACTCTATAGACGCCAAAGGTAAAATCCTTTCAAGCAAACTTCTCTTGAGTCGTTAGGCTAACCACCATGTTCCTATAAAAACGTAAGTGATAATAAGGAGACAATATACTGCGGGATCATTCGGGAAGTTGAGAAGGAATTTTGAAATTATCTGGTATATTTTTTCTTCGCCAGGGCGCCCAGATTTATCGACGCAATATGTCACAGTCTGGAAGTTGAGCAGAAGAAACCGTGAAGGGACGAATGACCTTCCCTGTCATATTCCACATTTATAGGACTGGTCGTTAAAATGAGGACCCTTCCCATTCAAAATATATCGCACCATACAGGTATCGCCAATTATGAACGTTGGGTATCTAGTTCTGTATTTACCATGGTTGGAAGAAACATCCCCCTCCGGGCAGCAGAAAGATCTTACGAGTGTTTAGCAGCAATTGAGAAGATATATCTCTGAAATGTCGAGAGACATTTTTTCTCTTTTTACGAGACGAAGCCAGTTAAATAAAAGAGAACGTGGAAGACAAAAATGTTGCACTTCAATGCACTGATTGATGATGATCATATTTCATGCTTTCTGCAAGGCCAACCAACAAGGCAACAATCATTCTACCGGCCACTCTTGTCCTTGAAGTTTAAACCATTGCAGCATAGATCTTATATTATAGCACCAAAGCATCATCCGTAAAATGAACCTTGATTTCGAAACTGTGATTGCAGTCGACACGAGCTGGCTTATAATCAAGGCAATTCCCAACCATGCGGAAATTGCTGGAGAGCTTATGTTTCGAAAGTGAGTGCAGATCGAGCATTCGTTCTCCACACTAACTTCTAGTATGGTTTGTGTCTGTGGTCACTCACCATTCACCGTTCTGCTTCTCAGGATCTTTGAACTCGCCCCAAGTGCCGTCAACATGTACAGTTTTGGACCTGAATTTGATGGGAAAGAGGACGAGCTGTTTCAAAGTGCAGTATTCAAACGCCATGCAATAGGAGTGGTGAGCATGCTGGATAGTGTGGTCAATATGATAGGACCAGGCTTGGAACCAGCGACTAAGGTGCTGGCCAAGTTGGGAACGAGACACATTACCTACGGTGTTCTGCCGGCTCATTACGGAATTGTTGGTCGAGGCCTGTTGCATGCATTGGAAACGGCATTGGGTCCGAAAAAATGGACACCTGCAGTTGAAAGGGGGTGGACACAGGTATATGGATTCATATCGACTGCCATGATGGCAGGGGCGAACAGTCATTTGCAAAGAACAGTAATTCGAAGCGAAATAGTACCGACCCACAAGAACGTAGCACACAATAGTCAAGAGCCGGACCTACCAGTCACTTCCAGTGTCCTGCGCAGGTTAACAGGAACGAAGTCAGAGTCCTCCAGAAAATTGCAAGACGTGGCAGATATGATCGATAAAGAATTGTGTATCATCGATGAGGAGGATAATGGACCATTGCCTAGGTTGATTTCAGGCGAGGTGAACTATATGAGAATGGTAGAAAGCGTCTACACATCATGGGATATCATCAAGAGAATCCCCAACTATAATGAAGTCGCCGGTGTACTGTTGTTTCGAAAGTAAGTCCATAGCTTCGACTGAATGGATCGAGACAGTTGCTTTTTGATTGGTTTTCTGATTCTAACCTCCAACCTTCTATTGTAGCGTTTTTGAAATCGCCCCCGAGGCACGAGCTCTATTTCCATTTGCCGGAAAGTATGATATAAATGACGATGCTATTTTCGAAGACCGAACGTTTCTGGTTCATGCCAGAAGCGTTGTGAGCATGTTGGATGTCGTGGTGAACATGTTGGGACCCGACTTGACACCAGTGATGGAAACACTAGAAGATCTAGGGGCTAGACATGTACGATATGATGTTGTACCCGAACATTATCCCATTGTGGGAGAAGCCTTGCTCAAGACACTGGAAACGGCTCTGGGCAACGATGTCTGGACCCCAACGGTTCAAGAGGGATGGCAAGGAGTTTATGAATTCATCTCCTCCTCTATGCTAAAGGGAGCTGCCGACTTACTGAACGAAGACATAAATACTTGTCTTGAAGTATGATAATGGCAAGCATAGAAATAGAATAGGAGGCATGAACTGTGGGGGAACTATAGATACTGCGTTCCTTTCTTATACTACCTTTCATATGATACTTGGCAATGGAATCTCTTCGTAGATGTTTGGAGTTACGATGCCGATACCTCAAAATGTAGTGGTGACAAAGTGAAATGCCGATGAACACACCATGGGGGCCTAGTCCTTCAACAAAGGAGGTGCGGGGAAATTGTGTGGGGGAATTTTGCAACTACGATAGGCGCCTTCCTAACGGGCGAGCTGCAGCACGAAAAGCCATCTAGTAAAATTGAATGATCTTGTGTATTGATCAACTATTTGTGACGCTTTCTTGGCATTATACGTGCTAGCGAAAGATTGAATGTTCTTCAACAAAGGGCAAAACATTGGTGATGACGACAGCCGCACCGCAGCCTATGCGATTTCGTTGTCGACCACTCAACGACTCTAGCAAGGAATCAAAACCCGTTTCATCCGTCTGTAGGTTCATGTCCGGACGATAGCCATTTCGATGCTTCCAGGCTGCGAGCTCCAGAAGGGATGTCACTTCCATACGCTCGTACTTTGCAAGTAGCTTGTAGATGTCGTGAGTCTGTAGCATTCGTTTGCTGGCGTCATTTCGATCAATGGCTCCTATAGCATGGTCCATGTCGTTCCTCCATTTTTGTAGTCCCAATTTTGCGACTCGATTGGCAACCGTCCAACGGACAACAATACTAAGTTCCTCAACAGTTTCATTCTGGCAGCACAAGTATTCCAATGCCGTGCTTCCCCAAGAATCCGTTTGAGATAGTAGGACGTCCACTCGTTGCGGAATGTTCTCCAGTAGCGCTTGAAATAACACTACCTTTGGTTCGGTGGAAAGAGCCAGGATGTGCAAAGGTGTCATTCCAAATCGATCTCCAATACAAATGGCATTGTCGCCATATGTCTCGACCGCAAGTCTAACGTCTTCTAGTGCTTCTTCTGTAGAGTAGTGTGCATGGTAATAGCAAACTTTGAGCGTATTGAATACATCAATGACATCAAATCGAGTTTTCAATTCGGCCACCAAAGACATGTCATTATTATCAGATTTCTGGATCAGATTTTCACAACCGGCAAAAGCGGATGTCCCCACTGGTCCGGGCGGAGAGATGCAAATATTCCGCAAGGTGGCACAGCGCATAAAGGTGGCATTTCCCAACACTTGAAAATGTTCGGGCAGTTCCACAGATATCAAGGCGGAGCAACCCTCAAAAGTTGAATTTTGAATTTCCGTGACTCCGGAAGGAACGCGAATGGTTTTCAAGCGTCTGCAGTAAGAGAAAGCGCGGTTTCCAATTTCGTGAACCGTCGAGGGGATGGCCACCCTGCTCAGTGAGAAGCAGCAGGCAAATGCGGAATCTCCAATTACAGTCAAGCCTTCTGGAAGAGTTACCGAGCGAAGACTTCTACAGCCATAAAAAGTTTGCCGTTGTATTTCTGTAATGAGCGGTGGGATCACCACATTGCGAAGTGAGTTGCAAAAACGAAAGGCTTCTTTTCCCAGCCACTGAAGCTCCTCAGGCAACTCTATTCCAGTCAGTCTCCGACAGTTAGCCATGGCTCGGTGGCGTATTTCTTTCACAGTAGAAGGAAAGGCGATGAATTCAATGGCACAGCATGTCGCAAAGGCGCCTATCCCGATAACCTGAAGTCCATCTGGAAGTTCAAGATCGGTCAGTTGCTTGCAAGAGAGAAAGGAACCTTCTGGAATTTCGTGCACAGAGTCCTCAACTCGGACATGAGCGACATTCTTGGGAACTCGTACACTTGTTGCTCTGTAGTAGAAGACGGGAGACTTGTTCGACATGGTCTCTTTGTTGCGACCCCCGTCCAAATGCCTCAATCTTATCTTCTCGGTTCCCCATTGCACCCTCCGCAACAGAAGCTGAAACACAAACAATGTGTCTTGAGAAAGGAGTTAGTCGAACTAGTCAGACAAGTGACTCATATCAACCAAACGGGATAGATTTTCGAGATCTTTTTGAATACCTTTTGGACACTGACACCACCCCTTGTTGTTCATCCATCCTCGCCAAAGGACCAGAAACATGGATCTTTTACTCCATTATGTACATTCGCGTAGGATGCACAAATGCATCTTTCTTGCAATTCTCTGGACTCTGCTTTTGTTGGGACAGGTTGCATCGTTGTCCCAGCGCAGCAACAACAACAGCATCAATCGTCGTGATGTGGCTGCCTTGCTATTGATTGGTGCGGGTGGTGCAGGATTTGGCTTAAAACCGACCGAATGTCTAGCCGCTGATTCGGATGGTCCCGTTGCGGTGTTGGGTGCGAATGGTAGGACGGGAGCTCTTTGTGTGACGGCATGTCTCGATCGAGGCATTCCAGTACTTGCCTTGACAAGAACGGGAACTTGGACGTATCCACCTTCGGACGAGAATAAGAAGAAGGAAACAAGCAGCAAGAGTAGTTTGCTGTCGGTAGCAGCATGCGATATCCAAGATCCAGCCGCACTGATGCAAAGTATAAAAGGATGTCGTGCCGTGATCTATGCGGCTTCGGCTAGCAAGAAGGGTGGCAACGCGAAAGCGATTGATCACATTGGCGTGGTTGAAGCAGGAAAGGCCTGCCTTCAGCAACGGATCCCTCGGTACGTCGTTTTGTCTTCAACAGCTACCACGCGGCCAAAAAGTTTGGGATATATCTTTACCAATCTCTCTGTAGGTGGCATCATGGACGAAAAACGGAAGGGCGAGCAAGAAGTAATACAGGCATATGCTGATAAGGATCCCATTTCATCCTTTACCATTGTTCGACCTGGTGGTCTAGAGGAACCAAAGTTGAACAAGGTCCTCGGACCGTCTTCTTTGGAAATATCGCAAGGTGACACGTTGGCGGGGATCATTAGTCGGGCCGATTTGGCCGAAGTAACCGTGGAACTCGCCTTGTCGAATGCTGCAAATCTTCGAAATACGGCGTTGGAGCTGTACTATACAGACTCAGTGCAACCCTGTGAAAGCAGATTCAAGTCACAGATCACAGATGGAATTCGTTTGCATGGAGAAACCTACCAAGACCTATTTCGTGGTGTTCAACCGAGTATTGATTGTTTGGAAGTGTAAAATGACAAACGCAAGTGCACTAGCTAATAATAAATTAGATAAAAAACGCTACTGAGTAGTTGTATAAAAAGAAAGCAGCTCCAGTCATGCATTCCTCGCCGACGCTCAACTTCAGGAAGGTAAAATTTCCGGATTCGATTTTTTTTGCGTTTTGCGTTGACCATGCATGTGTTCATCTTTCACCGTCTAACCGGTAACTACATGAAACCATTCCCCGCTGATTTTCCCTGTTTGATCCAGCTCTTGAGGTTGCTTCTTATGACAAGTCTTCGTCCGACGCCACCCAAGCCTTCTCCCGCAGAGTCAAGTCATCAGTTCCATCCCCGAGCCTATCTGAATCTACTATATCGTTTTTAATGGCAGCAATGAGCTTTTCCACACCCTCAAAGGGTAGTTCGGGTCTCAGGAATCCCACAAGGGACAATCGAATTGGTTGACCATAGAAATCGCCCAAGATAGTTTCTCCGCAACTGGAGGCACGCCGCCGTTCATCGTCTTCCGGAGCAATCAAATGAGGTTCTACGGAGAGAATCAATTTAGAGAATTAGATGTCAGCAATGATACTAGATGGAACAATTATGCTCATATGCGTACCTACTGTTTTTAGCTCGTTGTTATAGGTTGGGTTGTATCCAATCGAGCATGCGGTTTTGTAGACTTCATCATGAATGCGACAAAACCCCCAATAGATTCCAGTGGGCAAATCGTCGAAGCTTCCACCGGCAAACTTTCCGGATTCCCGATCCAAATTCGCAGTGGGGATACCCAGTTCCGTGCTCCCTCGTTTGAATCCACGAACGACTGTGCTGATCATTCGCAAAGGGAGTCTGTTGGAAATGGTTGATGCAGCGGTTGTCATGGTGGCGGATGTAGGTTCTTCGGTGGAGGCTGTCATGCTAGACTGCTTGGTTTCTTAAGTGAACGATGAGAAGAGTATAGATTCTTGGTTCGAAAACGATCCATGTTTGGCACCAAGCTGATGACCAAGGAATTTGGAGCAACTCATCCTGAGAGAAGTCGATGGATTGTTTCGACCGCTTCGAGTCCATTGTCCATATTGCGCTTGCAAAGCATGACTGGATACACGGGAATCGGACGGAAGATGACGGACTGTGGAGTTGCGTGGTCGGTTGGAAGACGAGCATCTATGCCAGGCATCCTACATTTGTGTGACCGGAACCTCTTTTCGATCACACTTGTTAAGACAACTTGTGGCTGTACCAGCGCTTGTGTCAAGACCCTTTACAACTATTGTTTAGGCCCGTCATGAACTTACGGGCACAGTGCGAGAGCTAAACGCTAATAAGTTCGAGGCAATGGCGGTAGTGACAGAGAGCCCCTTCAGGGAGCAGAATGATCTTTCTAGGAGTTGAGCAGAAGTGCTTGTTTATCATCTGGTTGGGTGTGGGGTATCCCCTTGCAGGGAGCCACATTGTTTTCCCAAGGACTCCCCACAAGCGTTGTATCGATATTACCACTTTTCTACGACGACACGAGCGATATGTCCGAATGAATTTAAGAACCCTGACGGGAGGAGTGGCTTTTCTCTTTTTTATTACACAGTTATTGCATGGGAAAGCATGACAACTCATAATATCTGCAATTAAGCGAAGGTATCTGGACTGTGTTTAGTGATTTTTTCAATATGGCGCCGGTCGAAGCGTTCCCCTTCCAGGACTCGGTAGAAATTGTGAAAATAGCCTTGTATTGGGAGGTCTTTTTCTCTTTCCCATGACGAATCTAGTTAAATACAAGAGTGAACTGGCAGGACGAAACGGACAATTGATGATGTGTTCCATTTGAGTACACTGCATACACTCTGGTATGCCATAATTCATGCAATCTGCGAAACACTGCACAGGGTTCCAGCAGCCAGGACACAATCATTCATCAACCACGCTTATCCATAAAGTCACAAGACATCACAAACAGAGATCCTACATTGCAGCACCAAAGTATCATCCATAAAATGAACCTTGATTTTGAAACGGTGGATGCAGTCGACAAGAGCTGGCTGACAGTCAGAGCAATTCCTAACCATGCGGAGATTACTGGAGAGCTTATGTTTCGAAAGTGAGTGCTGATCGAGCATTCGTTCTCTCAACGTTATCGTCTTGTATCGTTTGTGTCTGGAGTCACTCATCATTCAACGCTCTGCTTATCAGGATCTTTGAACTCGCCCCAAGTGCCCTCAGCATGTACAGTTTCGGACCTGAATTTGATGGAAATGGGGACGAGCTGTTTCACAGTGCAGTGTTCAAACGCCATGCAAGAGGATTGGTAAGGATGCTCGATATGGTGGTCAATATGATAGGACCAGGCCTGGAACCAGCAACTAAAGTGCTGGCCAAGCTGGGAACGAGGCACATCACGTATGGTGTTCTGCCGGCTCATTACGGAATTGTAGGTCGAGCTCTGCTACATGCATTGGAAACGGTATTAGGCCCAAAAAAATGGACCCCTGCAGTTGAAAGGGGATGGACACAGGTGTATGGATTCATATCGACCGCCATGATGGCAGGGGCGAACAATCACTTGCAGAAAACACTGCTTCGAAGCGAACGAGTTCCCGCCTGTAAGAATGCAACGCACGATAGTCAAAAGCTGGATCGACCAGTCACTTCCAAAGTATTTCGCAAGCAAGCTGGAACCAAGTCTGCTTCCTCCAGAAAACTGCAAGACGTGGCAGACATGATCGATAGCGGATTATGTATCATCGATGAGGAGGAGGGTGCAAAGTTGCCAAAGTTGATTTCAGGCGAAGTGAATTATATGGGAATGGTAGAAAGCGTCTACACATCATGGGATATCATCAAGAGAATCCCAAACTATACTGAAGTCGCCGGTGTAATGCTTTTCCAAAAGTAAGTCCTTAACTTCGATGGAACGGATCAACTCAATTTTTTGCTGATTGATTTTCTGATACGTCCGAACCTTTTTTATTTAGCATTTTCGAAATCGCCCCTGAGGCACGAGCTCTGTTTCCATTTTCCGGAAAGTATGAAAACGATGTCGATGCTATCTTCGAAGACCGAATGTTTCTGGTTCATGCCAGAGGCGTTGTGAGCATGTTAGATGTCGTGGTCAACATGTTGGGACCCGACTTGGCACCGGTGATGGGAGCATTGGAAGAGCTGGGGGCAAAACACTTGCAATACAACGTTCTACCCTCACATTTTCCCATTGTGGGAGAAGCCTTACTCAAGACACTCGAAACAGCTCTGGGCAACGATGTCTGGACACCAAAGGTTCAGGAGGGATGGAAAGGAGTCTACGAATTCCTCTCCTCCTCTATGCAAAAGGGTGCTGCCGATTTGCTGAAGGAAAACTTAGAAGCGGATCTTGAAATATGATGGCAAACATTGAAATAGGATAAGAAGCGCATGTGTGGGGAAACCTTAGATGTACTGTGTTTCAAAAGCTATCTTTGTATTTCACCATAGCAAGTGTCCTATAGTCATCTGCAAACCAGAAGCAGAGAGGCCACATTTGATCAATGCGAACGCTGAAATCTAAGTTTTTGCAAGTTTCGTGTTCCTACTATTAATTAGATACAGTACGTGTGAAGAATCGTCTTTAAGTATCGCACGGTCGAAATGACGCACTTTTTGAGAGTTATTTCAACTAAGGCGAACGGACTGGGAGTTCGGAACGACATCAAGACGACTGCAAGGAGAGATACTAGTTGTTCGGCAACTAGGACTGATGACTGACTCGGCAAACATTGAACATATATGCAGTGAAAACCCTGAGACAAGGAAGCCCCGAAACTGGTTTTCATGACCTCGCGTGTTTCTTTTGACGTCTGCCTGAGGAAAAAGAAAAAAGTGCTTGCATCGTCGCCACACTCTAGGACTATCACACTGTCCATCGTTTTGCAAGCCATAGGATGTCGGAAAGAGTCGATAGAGTCACCGATGAAAGAACACCAAGAATTCATTCGGACCAAGCCGTGATCACATTAGTGATTCAAAGAAACAATATGGCTGTTTCAATGATTCGGCGAAGGCAACTTGGTGAAGCGAAAGCGCTACTAAAATTAGCTCTGATTGGCCTTCAGAATCAAGTGCAAGACGTGCCAACCTCGTATCGTTCTCATACCAACAATACTACAGTGTCTCCCCAAATCAATGATGACGAACAGGATGATGGTTCGAATTGCCCATCCGTAGATGAGGTTGCTGCAACATTGGACGAGTGGATGGCTACACCTCAGAATCAGGGCAACCATGATGATGACATTTCTCGCGAAGCTTTTTTCATCTATGGCGAAGGAATAAACATCCCCTTGCCAGCACCATCCGAAATCCAAACCAGTGACAGCGATGTTTCGTACAAAGCAATTGCTTTTGCTATCTTTTTCAACAAAGGTTTAGCGTACCAGCTGTCCAGTAAACGGATGCCATCGGAGAGTCAAAGTAGGCAGGTTGCAGACATTGCCAAGCGGTTGTACATCCTTGCTTTTCAGTACCGATATCAAGAACAATCAACGAAAGGGACATTTCTTCTAGCGGTGTGCAACAATTTAGCCGTTTTGGACCGACAATGGGATGATGATCATGCTGCAAGAACAATTGATATATCGGAACCCAACCATATTGGCCCCTACTTTGAGCATTTGAGAGAATTGTTGAGACGATTTGCGCCATCTCCTTCATCAACACCAGATGAAGTGGCTTTATGGCGCCTTTTTTCGGAAAATCTTCATAGAGCGGTGTTCTTTGATAGCATGACACAATGCGCTGGTGCTGGATGAATACTTGGTTTTGGCATATCTCTGCAGCAGTGACTCCTCCACAGCAGCAGCATGTCACGCCCAGTCGATCCGACAATTGCAAGATGCTATGTGTGTACTGTGACGTGGAAACATGGCATGCACAGCATCTTGCAAGACAACTGGTTCTGGCATGAAAGTTGGAGGAAATGATTGATACTGAGTGCTTCCTGAATATTGATCAGCACCAGAATTGTTTCGCTGGGATCTCTTTAGCCAGTCAACCCCAGGCTCTGCTTTAACACTGGCCGGAATCTAAGCTCTCTGTCTGACATCTCTTCAGGAAAGCGAGTCGAATGAGAGAATTCAACAACTTTTTTTGATCCATACACTTTACATGTTTGTTATGTTCCAGGTGTCACCGCCCAAGAATAAACTTCAAAAAGAATTCTAATATAATTTATATACGGCTGCCGCTATCCTCACCACTGCAATTCTGAGGTAGACTACATACTCAACCGAACCTAGTCCCGATGGTCGCATTGTGTGGTAGAAAGATGAAAGAACGAAGAAACAATTTGGTATATTTTATCTATTGTGTGGTATCGTAGGAAAAGGTTCTGTATCATCCTTTGTATGCTTTCTCCTCCAGTTTCGCATCAACCGACCATAGGGAGAGTCGGGCGGCCGGAGATCTATGCCCGTATTAATCGCTAGAGATTTGAAAGGGGTGTCCCCGGATGGTAGCTCAAGGACTGGTAGAGAGTTCAGATTGTTGGGAAACTCTTGTTCGTACACATGATATCCTAGCCGCTTTAACCAGTTTTCTCGATCAAGAGCATGCATTTCACGTAGTAGCTCGGGTTTGTACCGGGTAGAAACAGATCTACCAATGGACGTATGGGACTTGCTGTCCGAAGAGGACTGATATCCATGGGAGCTTCGATTTGCCAACACGACATCAATGCGATCCGCCCACAAGTCTGATGCAGTCATACCATCGTTTCCCTTGGCATAAAAGCTGAAAATACGCTCCAACTGTGAGCGAGGTCGCAGGACCAGATCCTCGTATCGAACCATCAACACTGGAATATCAGACTGCGTCGCCCAAAATCGCAAGAAGTCTGACCATACTTTCATTTCATTCCGTACAAGATCTTCAAAGAAGCCTTCGAACTTGTTGTAGATTTCTTCCGTCACTTTTTCTGTATGGGTGTTCGTTAGATTCAGATTCCAAAAACTATCAATGGCATCGAATGGATTGCGAACAACCACAATGGCACGACGAGCCCTATAAATTCGGCAACCTTTGCGTTCGGGCCAATGGGTCTTGCAAATGGGAGGTAGGTAAAGGCCTTCGCCTACCAAATCATGCCGATCAGCCAACTCTTGTGACAACGGACGATCGGCCCTCGTATCAGAAGATGTCACGATGCCCGTCACACTTTCCAGGAAACTTCTCAAGAGCGTATTACCAGATCGAGGATAAGAAGCAAGCACGGTGACTCCAGGTTGAAAATAAGCTTCGTCATTGGTTGACGACCAAAGTCTTAAAAGAGGAGGAAAGGCGGAAGGGTGTCGCCATTCTTGTCGAGCGACCTGACGTGTCGTTTTATCCTTTTCCTTCAATCTCCTTTCCCTCCAGCGGCGAGTGTTCAACCGATCCAGTCTCGTGGCTGCATCTTGCACGGGTGCTACCACAAACTTGTAATGGCTACGCTTCTCGGATCGTGTTGTATTGTCCTTTTTCCCCCTTGGTACCGCCAACCGCAATCGGCTAATAAGCCTCTCAGATCTCGTTGCTGCATCTTGTGCTCCCACAGACCTTTCGTCATTATTGAAACGATCTGGTGGTCTCGAGGCTCCATCTTGCAATAGATTATCGATGTATTGATTCAGATCCCTTTCCATCTTTTGTCTCATTTCTTCCGGTTCTCGCAAGCGAAAGAGTGGGAGGTACTGACGAGTCCATGTTTGTTTCGTCTTCAAAAAGGAACAACCTTCCTCTTCTGAGAGAAAAGAAAGAATATTGGACAAAGGATAAAGGCCAAAGTTATCCATTTCCACAGTGATGGGAATAGCGACTCGTTTGCTTGGCTGTCTTATCGCGACTTTACTTGCTCCTCTGCGATGATGGCAAGTAGCAAAGGTTGGGCATGACTTAGACCTCAACATAACTTTCTTTGGCTCCTGGTGGGTGTTTGTTGTACTTCTGTGCAGTACTGTACTGTAACCCCAATATGTACGAGGTCCATTTTTCTGAAAGGTACTGTTTAGGGCCATAGAAAAGTCCGTGCGCTTTTTGGCTCACAACTATCGCGACAGCTACACCACAGGGAGATTTGTAAGGAAGAGATCAGCATCCATCAACAATTCATCATGGCCACCTGTTCATCTGCGGGGTGCGATAGTCCTGTTACGTCGAACTTAGCCTGTCCCAAGTGCCTCCAATTGGGATTGCCACCAGCCTATTTCTGTACTCAAACCTGCTTCAAATCGAACTATGGAAGCCACAAACAAGTTCACAGCCTAGCGAAACAGATCATTGCGGCTCAAGGGTATGTCAGCGTATTCCTTGCTTCCTTGGCAGCATCATTGGATTCTATACATCTAACTCGAGCTACTACTACTATCTTTTTCCTGTTTCGTTATTTAGCGTCCAACACAGCAAGACTCCGCCGAGAGATGGAGTTACTTGCCCTGTAGATGCCGCAGAAGAGGTCAAGCTGAGTTTACCTTCCTGGGCGAAAGGCTATCAATTCACTGGGTCCTTGCGTCCGGCGCTTTACTCTCCGAAACGTACGGTTCCACCCAACATCCGAAAGCCCGACTACGCCGATCACATTGCAGGTATTTCTGAAGTGGAAGAACGGGATAAGAGAAATCACAACTCCATTCGGGTTTACACTTCCAACGAGCTGGATGGAGAATATGGCTTGCGACATGCGTCTAGAATGGGGCGGGAAGTCTTGGATGTTGCCGGAAAAGCTCTCCGCCCAGGCGTGACGACGGATGAAATCGATCGGATCGTTCACGAGGCTTGCATTGAACGCGACTGCTATCCGTCACCATTGAACTACTATAACTTTCCCAAATCAGTCTGTACCTCCGTCAACGAAGTCATTTGTCACGGCATTCCTGACTACCGCGAGGTTCAGGATGGTGACATTGTGAATATAGATGTGTCGGTTTACAACCTAGGTGGCTACCATGGCGATTTGAACGAAACGTTTTGCGTCGGAAATGTTGACGCCGATGGAAGAAAGGTGGTTCAAACTGCTTTTGACAGTCTAGCTGCGGCCTTGGCTCTGGTCAAACCGGGAACCTTGTACAGAGACCTAGGAACTGCGATTCATAAAGTGGCCAAAGCAAATCAGTGCAGCGTTGTTCGGAATATTTGTGGCCACGGAATTGGGAGCTTATTCCATACGATACCCAACATTCCGCACTACCACAAGAACAAAGCCAAAGGAACCATGAAAGTAGGCCATGTATTCACTGTGGAACCCATGATAAACTTGGGAAAGAGTGGTGGTGACCTGACATGGGATGACAATTGGACAATTGTTACGACTGATGGGCAGCGTAGTGCTCAGTTTGAACACACTGTCCTGGTGACTGAAACTGGATGCGAAATCTTGACAGCAAGGGACAATGAACCAGTCATGAAATGGAATCCAGATCTGAATTACCGCTAATAGAAAGTGATTGTCACAAACACTGTATACACAATCACCAGAACACTGTATTGTACAATGAAAACGGCGAAGCGAAAATTCTGACAAGACACATCAAGAACTGGGTTTCAATGAGTTGCAAGTTCGTGGCTATAATTCAAATACTTGTTGCAACACAACAAACCTACAGAATTTCAAGAGTATCAAAGACAAAGAGGGCAGCACGATGCCCCTTCTCTGAAGCAGTAGTATGAACAACAACGCCATTTGGACCAACGCAATCAGTGCCTATCCTCTTTTTCATGACCTGATTCTCCATTGATCATTGAGCAAGATGGTAATAATCGTCTGTGTCACAACTGTCTTGACCCATTCAAATTAGCTTGTCCGCTATGCTACCTTTTTGGTCGTCGTATTACCATTGCTCTTGAGGATGAACTATAGATAGGTTGATTTCAACTCAATGATGAGGTTGTGTCTGATATATTCCTTGAGCTAGTAGCTACCATTATTTTCTGGGACCAGCTTCGAAGGGACCTATATCCGCATTGGGATACTATTTCATAGCCCAATCTCAAGATTCTACGAAAGAGATTCTACAAGAAAAACAGGGCTGGGTGGTCAGGGTAAAAAGATCTCATGACCTACATACTACCACGACATACACACAATAACTATTGAACTCATGCGCGTGCGATATCTTTCATACCAAGTACGCATCCTAACAAATAAAACCAAAAACTCCATCTGTACGGAATCCTTAGGACCCAAGTTTCAGTACAGCACTGTCGTAGATCTCTATCATAAAGGAAATTTGACCTGAGTATCCGGTCAGGCCATGGGCATCTTGAGATAGGCAACACACAAATCGTCTCTGTACATCCTTTGGAACAACTCTTGGCAACACTACATCAAAACACACAACAATGGTCGCAGGATGTGAAGAGTTTGAAGTTGACGAAATGATCGACACCAACAACAATGTGGGAGATCCAACCAAGAAGAAGCGCAAGAAGAAAAAGAAGAAGAAAAAGGGAAGCGCTTTGTTTCAGCTGGCCGAAATCCAGGAACCATCCGAACAACCACCTCATCGTGGACTTCTTCCAACTGCCTTTACGGATGCGCATGTGAAGTATGGTCAAACCAACCCACCGACGATTCCCGTTTCGGAAGTCTTTCGGGGACGGGAGTTTCCCAAGGGGGAAATTCAACCGCATGCCTTGGAATCGCAATCCTACCGAGAAACCTCCGCTGAATGCAGGGCGAGGGAGTTGATGTCGGAAGATTTGTACAAGAAGCTACGGGAGGGGGCCGAAATTCACCGTCAGGTGCGGAATTTTGCCCAATCCATCACCAAACCCGGAATCCAACTGGCCGATATGTGCACGCAATTGGAAAATAAGAATCGAGAATTAACGCAAGAAAGAGGCCTCGAACGAGGAATTGCATTTCCAACCGGATGCAGTTTGAACCATGTTGCCGCCCATTACACACCCAACTGCGGTGACAATACCGTCTTGAGTTTTGACGATGTTATGAAGGTGGATTTTGGTGTCCAAATCGATGGGCGAATCATTGACAGTGCCTGGACTGTAGCCTTTAATCCTCGTTACGATCCACTCTTGGAAGCCGTGAGGGACGCTACCGATACTGGCCTTCGAACATCGGGTATTGACGTTCGAATATGTGACGTTAGTGCAGCCATCCAAGAAGCTATGGAATCCTACGAAGTGGAATTGGACGGTACGACATACCCCGTCAAGCCCATTCGTGGCCTCAATGGACACTCCATGGGTCACTATCAAATTCATGCTGCCAAATCTGTGCCCCTTGTAAAGGGTGCCTGTGAAGAATCCATCAGGATGGAAGAGGGCGAAGTGTATGCCATTGAAACCTTTGGTAGTACCGGACGTGGATATGTGGTGGAAGATATGGAATGCAGCCACTACCTGAAGACCTTTGACTGCCCTCATATTCCTCTTCGTATGCAATCGTCGAAACGTCTACTGGCTCATATCAACAAGACCTTTGGAACATTGGGGTTCTGCCGAAGATGGCTAGAACGGGACGACGGTGGCTCTTTTACAGTGCATGGAAACAATGGAAAGCAAGAAAAATACATGGGAGCCTTGAAAAACTTGTGCGATGTGGTACGTATTCTGTCATGTTCGCAAAGGGAGACTATCATTTGCAACAATTTCTCTCATGCCCTACAACATTTGTTCTTCTTGCAGGGAATTATTAATCCATGCCCGCCGCTGTGTGACATAAAGGGTTCCTATACTGCTCAATATGAGCACACAGTCATCATGCGCCCTACTTGCAAAGAAGTCGTTAGTAGAGGCGATGATTACTAAAGCAGAGATCCTGGGCAAAGAAGTTCGCGTTGGCATGGTTTGGCATGATCGAGTTTTTAGTGTGCGCTCACAAGAAGGACTTTGGCGTTTGCCTGTTCACCGACTTTTACCTACTACATATTTGATATTCATGATTTTAACGGTGGTATTTCTCAATCAATTAATACAATATTCAATGCGTTACCATCAAACGTTTTGTTTGAACTATCTGAATGCTTTTCTTCGACTCTGTAATAGCCATAGCTCTATGTCGCGCTCTACAGCACCAGCTTTGTTCATCGCTAGCCGTTCTTCTCGGGATTCTGCCGGAGAGATCATTGGCGCATCGGCACCTGTCACACTCGCAAAGTTAATACCTGTCGATGCGAGTTCCGAGCTTGAGAACGACTCTCGTTTATGGTCGATTACTGATTGCACTTCTGATTGTCTTGCCGGGACTGGCTCTCTACATGAATGTAGCGAGCTCAAAATGAATGTTCTGTAGTCGTAGTAGTAGTGATTTTTGACTCTAGGACCAAGCTCTCCACCTATTTGACATCGGATATTGTAAGTGACTTTCTCTCAGTGACATCTAACCTTCAGGGTTTCTGTTCCCAAAAGGGATACCAAAACCATTGCGTAGTATGATGATTTTTGGGGATCGAGGGTGATTTAGGGTTTCTCTACCACCTTTGTACCACAATCAAACAGTGACGCACCAAACTTGACTGCGAGGGCAAGTGATACTGTGGTTGTGTGAGCCATTGAGAAAAGGAAACCGTACCGACACGATGACAAAAAAAAGAAATTTCTGGAGGCTTTGGACCTTTGGGGCTCGTGCCATTTGAAACCACTTTTCGCCACATACATAAATAGATGTACATCAATGATGCAAGGACACAGAACAATAAAAAAGTTCTAATATCTTTTATATACCGTTGCCGCATTCTCGACCATCAATTGATAG
>JAAMXS010002328.1:0-23461 GCA_019693525.1 Cylindrotheca fusiformis | reverse complement strand
CTGAGGAAGGGGAGGGATATGTAGAATGATGACGTTTGACGTAAAACGTGGGTTTTTATTATACCGCGTATTGCACACTTGCACATCGCAGTCTCTCAGCCAGTCATTTCTTTTTCCTTCAATGATTTGATTCTGGCGTGTCTTCGCTTTACTGTTGTGATCATGGAACGTCCCAACATGGAAGAAGGGAACAATAGACGGAAAAGATCGGAGATAGAGGAGGTCGATCTAGACTGCTTTGTCTACACGAGTGAAACACAGGATGCTGACATACCCAAAGCGACGATGACTCACTTGCGAGTAGATTCATCCGTGAGAGAGATTCCTGCAAAAGCGTTCTCTTGCTGCAGATCATTGAAGCATGTGCGACTTTCGGAGACATTGACAAGCATTGGAAAAGCAGCTTTTTATTTTTGCGATTTATTGGAGTCTGTTCAGTTCGTTTCAGATTCCTCTCCCGAGACTTATCTGACGAATCCTAGTTTGGAAGCCGGAACGATTGTGTTTCCAGAAAGGGCAAACCTACATATTGACAATTGTGCATTTTCACATTGTCACAGTCTGCGGAAGGTCATCATATCTTCTGTTTCCACACGACTTGGCACAGCAGTATTCAGAGATTGTGATGGTTTGTTTTCTATTGAGCTACCTGAGGGGCTTCAAGCGATCGGAATGGAGTTGCTTTGTTGTCAATCATTAACAACGGTCAAGATACCTTCATCTGTGTGCATCCTTGGCGATTCTGCTTTCTTCCAATGTCGAAGTCTGACTTCTGTTGACCTTCCGCACGGACTCCTAGCATTATCAGATGGAGCTTTTATGGAGTGTTTTTCAATTGAAACACTACACATTCCCTCTTCAGTATCTTCCATTGGCAAGTATGCATTCAACTTCTGCAGCAGCCTAAAGCATATCAAGCTGCCCCCAACCTTGGAGATAATTGAAGATGCTCTTTTCTTTGAATGCAAAAGTCTGGAGTACATCGAAATCCCTTCCACAGTGAAGAGAATTGAAGAACGTGCTTTTTGTGGCTGCTCATCCTTGTCGCATGTAAGAGTTCCCCGAAGTATCGAAAGTATTGGATTCAATCCATTTATCGATTGCAGCAGTTTGATTTCAATTGAACTTCCAGAAGGCTTCTTTTTGTTCGGAAACGATCTTTTTCTATTAGATTCCTTGGTGAATATTGCAGTTCCACCACTGGCGGGTGGACAACGTTCCTACTCGCATGACTTTGTGGTAAATTCGAAGCTGGGTAGTGTCGCTAATGGATATGATGACCTTATCCACAGATTGAAGCATCGATTTGAAAGCTCTCCGGTGAATAAGCTGTGCTACTACCAGTCGTACCATTCCTCGGAAAACGCAATGCTGATACTATGCAGTTTGATGGAGGACGATCCCATGGCAGCAGTTACTCAAGTGGATGGGTATGGTATGACACCTCTCTATGTTCTGTCGTTGTCGCAGATTCCCAATATGGATATGCTGCTGGCTGTGCTGAAAGCAGGTCCCGCGGATCATATTGTTCGTGGCAGGGACGCATTCGGGTCCACTCCAATGGACTATCTATGTTTCAATCGGATGCCAAATTCTACCGATGTGATTCGAAGAGTACTACAGACGCGTTTTGACTATTTTTTGGGCATGGACCGGTCGTCGTCGAAATCAGATACTATGTTTCAGGCGGTCGACGAGGCGTTGGCTGTGGATTGGTCGTTACGGGATATTGGTAGATTATATTTCCGGCTTGCAAAGTATGAACGGAAGGAAATCCTTTCCTTGTTGGAGTTATGCCTTTGGAAGATCAAGATTGACGAGAATAGCTTCAAGGAACAAACTGCTGGTGATCGAGGAACCTGCCGAATCAATAGTGGTGCGGCTGTTGTCATACCTCATGTGCTTCCATTTCTTGACAAAGTTGACGCAGAAGATTATGTCGTCTCTTCCCCAGATGATTGAGCAGGCTGATCTGGCTCTTTGCCTTCTGATGGCGAAAAAGTATCCTGACGTCTGACAGGAAGAAGGGTCAAGGACATGGCGAGCTCCAATCAAGCGATTTTAGTAGTAATAATTAAGCCCGTTGTAGCTATCTTTTTTATCATTTCCATCTTATTGCTTGGTTCCTTTTTGCTCGAGCCGCAATGTTCCAAGAATCGTGTGTTGCAGGACGATAAGAGCCAGACGTCGCCAGGGGCCGCAGCAGTAGGAAACAAAGAACAACTATATCTGTGCATTGGAATCCGACCGCGAGTTGCATCCTATTCGCCTACATGGGTGTGGTGATTCATCTTTCGCCTTGGCTGTGATATAGTCGCGACTACGTAGTATGCTATATCATATTGGGATCCTTGATTGTGCTATCAAAAGGTTTGTTTTTTCTTTTTTTTTCTTCTCTTGCCAACAGATTGACTGCAGATGAGACTTCTCCACTACTAGACAAGTTTTTCGAGTGAATAGGGGCACTCGTCCGTCACGGCAGGAAACGTGTCACCAAACATGGTGGAGAGGAATGGATCTAGTAGTGGCAGCTTCCGACGACCTACCACTCTTTGCTTCTTCTTCTTCTTCTTCTTCTCATTGGCACAGATCCATGCATCCCGGACGATTTGGTATTTGACGTTTCGATCATGGATGGCATCACGAGGCTCGAGCCCTGGGAATCGATTGACTTCCAACAACCAAGGATTGTAGTTCACATCCACAACATAGTCCAAGCCCAGAATTTTTGGAATGCATAGGGACTCTCGTCGAGTATTCCAATTCGACGACGACGACGACGAAGAGTCGCCCCAGTATTCCGCCGGAATGTTGTTTCGAAATGATGACATGAGCCCCTTCACTGAATCGCGGATCTTTGACCAGAACTTGTCGTACTGGTCGTCGTTTCCATCATCACCATCACCACCATCATTGACAAACAGATTCGATCCAGTTCGGAAATAATCCAAGTCATGTTGCATCATTGTTGCTTCTCGACCCGAGTTGGTCATGTACGCTCGGTCCTCGAAATCGCCATTCGCCAAAGATTCTGTTGTTGGTGTTGCTTCTGTTGCTGCAATCTTTACAAGACCTTGCGATGATAGGTAGACATCATTGGGTGAAAAGTATACAACATAGATCCGCAGTGAAAATTTTCTTCCATCGATCAGTAGTGTCGGATCCACCAATCGTTGCAGTAGCATCTCTTCTGCTGGTTGATCCTTTTGTTGTTGTTGTTGTTGTTGGTCGGAAGATATTGTATGCAACGCCTGTTGCTGCTGCTCATTAAAAAAAAGTGTGACGATTTTGTTCCCGTGTGAGCCATATCCAGCCCGATGTTTCAACATCCAAAGCGAAGGAACTTGATCCTGGTGGGCGAGAGCCTGCTGCTGTTGTTGTAGTAGTAGTAGGCGAGAAATCTCTTCTTCTGATAAAATCATTCCATCGGGCCACCCAACAGAAGTTGAATCATTGGTTGTTCCACTCAGTAGCCTGTGCAGATGAATTTTATCGTCCAACCAAATCAGTGCCGGATCATCCAGAGGGAAGAGATTAATTTTCAACAATTGCATAAATACAGAATCGCCATAATGGACATCATCATCATCCAAATGAGGTGAAAAGACCAGGGGGTCCTCGTCCGACGACAAGATGCTATCATAGATCCATTGATACAAAAGAGATGTCCTCGCTGCAGCCTTAATGTCTGAAAGGATTTCATCACTAACGGCAATACTAGAAGTATTAGTAGTGCTTTTTCCTTCTTTGTGCGGATCAATGTTCAATGTGTAATTCAAGACAGCCACCAAAGCCTTGGCATGGACCAATAAGTTCACCGAAGGATCTTCAGTAATACTGTCGTCGTCTGATTCATGCCTGCTTGGATTATTTGAAGGAGGAGGAGAAGGATTTTGATCATGACAATACCTTGTCAGGATCGAACGAGCTTCTTTTGGTCGATTCAGTCGTAAACAACAATTGGCAGCACCCATTGTATAGGAATAATAATCCTTGTCGTTGTTGTTGTTCTTTTTTGGACTGTTCAGTTGGTGACTGAGTAGTAATAGTAGGAATGTCTCCTTTGCCTCTTCATATTGCAATAGACGCTGATGGGCATTTGCCTTTTTCCCCAATAACAGTTCCTTCATTTGGTTGGTACCTTCCTTTGGTTTCAAGTTTGTTCCATCATCATCATGCTGCAGTAAGGCCAAATCGCAGACTGAAATCGCCTTGTCATCTCGACCGGTTCGCACCAAACAGGAAACATATAGTGCATAACACAAGATTCGAATGCTGCTAGTATCATCATCATTGACGATAACATCACCAGCAGCAATATTATTATTTCTTCCTCCTTGTTGTTGTGCAAATAATATCTGTTCCCATTTTTGACAAGCTTCCTGAGCTGCTGTAATATTATTTTTGGTCATTCCCAAGGAAGATAACTTCATGGCAATCTGAATTTCCTCTTGCATCACCTTTGTCGTTGATGGCGATGGCATCTTGCTCTTGTTATTGTTGTTCTTGTTGATCATGGGACTCGACGACGACGACGACGAGCTGAATGCAGAGCATGAGGATGCATTGTTCAGTAGTAGCATCAGTAACAGAAGGAGCAACGTTGAGCATCGAGTCCAGCAACAACGGTGATGTACTACTATTCCTAGTACTAATCCTAGAGGATTCATCCAAGAATGCTCCAACGACGATGATGGATGACCACCTCTTTCAGTGATCGTTGCAATGTTGATGTCGATGGTATTATGATCATGGATTTCGTTGGCATCTCATCGTGTCTCTCGTCTCGAGATTCATTGAGGTTATTTCTTTTATTCGTCTCTGTGTCCAAAAATAAAAGCTATATACTAATGTATAATGTCCTTGTGTGAGAGACGTTTGACAAATGACGCACTTGTGGAACGTGATTGGGGGAGAATACAGATTGGGGGAGAATACAGATTGGGGGAGAATACAGATTGGGGGAGAACACAGATTGGGGGATGAAGACGACTGCCCTCCCTACATCTTCTACGTAATTCTACGTCTCTATATAGCTTGACCAAAAAAATTGAATTTAAAAAAATAATAGGAGATGCGTCGTCTATACACATACATGCAAATAGCTCGCTCAAGCCCCTCGAAAAAAACACTGTGGGAATCGAGGGTGATGTTGCTTCGCGTTGCAATGAGTTCATTTACTCATCACCAACAAACCTATACTCTCTTGATTCTGGCATATCGTTGCTTCTTCTTCTTTTTAAAAATCATGATGGAACATCCCAACATCATGGAAGAAAGAAACGATACTGCGGACGTTATTGATCCAGAGTTCTTTGTCTATACACGAGCGACACGAAGGATTCTGACATACCGAGAGAGAGACATTGACATACCTGCGAGTCGATTCTTCTGTGATTGAGATTCCTGACGAAACCTTCTACAGGTGCGAGAAATTGAAGCATGTACAGATTTCGTCGGATACACTGACAAGAATTGGACAAGAAGCTTTTGCATTTTGCCCTGAGTTGGAGTTTGTTCAGTTCATTTCAAATGCCTCCTCGCTCGAGACGTATCCAAATGCCTCTTCCGAGACGTGTCCTATCAATCCTTATTTGGAAGCTGGAACAACGATTGCCCTTCCAGAAAGACCAATGTTAGAGATTGAGCAATATGCATTTTCTGGCTGCAGAAGTTTGCAGAAGGTCATTTTTTCTTCTTTTTCCCCGAAACTCGGCAAGGGAGTATTCATGTGTTACACCGGTTTGATGCATTGCTCCCGTTTGATTTCTGTTGAGCTCCCTGAGGGGCTTCAAGTGATCGAAGAGGAATTGTTTTATGGTTGCAAATCATTGCGAACGGTCAAGATACCTTCTTCTGTGACCGAGATTTGTGAACGTGCTTTCTGCTATTGTTCTCGTCTGACTTCTTTTGACCTTCCGCATGGACTCCTGAAATTGGGAGGTAGAGCTTTCGAGAATTGTTATTCGATTAAGAATGTACACTTGCCCTCTACAGCGTCTTTGATTGGACCGTACGCATTTGCCAACTGCTTCCGGCTAGAGTCCATATCGCTACCGCCAAGCTTGGAGACAATCGAATATAGTGGATTCGAACGGTGTTCATCCTTGTCACACATAAGAATCCCCCCAAGTATCAAAAGGATTGGACATGGTGCATTTTCAAATTGCCGCAATTTGATTTCGATTGAACTTCCCGAGGACATTTCGCTGAGCACTGATCAGATTGAAGAATGCGAATCCTTGGTGAATGTGGCGGTTCCAAAATTAAGGGCGACCGTTTTGTCGCGATATTATCTTCCACGTACGAAGCTTGTTAGAGTTGCTGGTGGACGATATGACGATCTTGTCTGCTGCTTAGAGCATCGATTTGGACGTTCTCCTGTGAATGAGCTGTGCTACTATCAATCGTACCATTCCTCGGAAGACGCAATGCTGCTACTACGTAGTTTGATGGAGGACGATCCCTTGGCAGCAGTTACTCAAGTGGATGAGTTTGGCATGACACCACTCCATATTCTATCGTTGTCCCGAACTCTGAATGTGGATATGCTACTAACTGTGAAGGAAGCAGGTCCCGTGGATCATATTGTTCGTTGCAGAGACTCATTCGGGTCCAGTCCTATGGACTATTTGTGTTTGAATCAGACACCCAGTTCTACCGATGTGATTCGAAGAGTTCTAGCGACTCGTTTTGACTATTGGTTGGGCTTGGACCGGTCGTCGCCGAGATCAGATGCTATGTGGCAGGCCGTCGACGAGGTATTGGCTGTGGACTCATCTTCCAAGAGTGGGGAGATTGGTAGAGTCTATTACAAGCTTGCAATGTATGAGCAACGGATGCCATTCCTTTCCTTACTGGACTTGTGTCTTTGGAAGATCAAAATTGAGGAGGCTTGCTGCTCCAAGGAAGTAGGAGCTGCTCCTGATCGACAAAGCTGCCGAATGAATAGCGGTGCTTCTATTGTGTTGTCCCGTGTACTTCCTTTTCTTGACAAACCTGACGTGGGAGATTATGTCGTCTCTTCCCCAACTGAGCAAGAAGAAGGCGCATCTGATGCCTCGTCTTCTGGCAACTAAGAAGAGAGGGCGATTGACTGGACTACTGTAGCTCCAATCAGAACAACTCCTCAAGCGTCGAGTTCTGAGCAATGATATAATTGATCAGTGTTGGAGTTTCTAAATAAGAATGGCGATCCTTGCTCTGGTTTGAATCATAAACAATCATATCTAATACCAGGCATTAGTCAATACTGCCACCAGCTATATGTTCAAGTCGTCGACCTTCTTCCAACATTTGGGAAGGGAATAAACCTCCATAACGCTTGGAGTTTTTAATAAGGGGTTTCCCCGCCCCAATTTGAAGAGTCTGTCATTTGCTCCGCCGTACAGTTTGCAGCTATGGATCTCTGGCAGTATATAATCTTTATTGGGTGTTTTCAAGGTGTATCGTCATTAACACAAGCATAACGCCCTTCGAAAGCATCGTGATGTCTACGCCTATTACGCGTTGGTGTATTGCTATGAATTCATTCACTCATCATCACTAACACCTCTTGAGTTCAGTGATTTGATTCTGTCATATATCTTATTTGCTTCGTTTTTCTCCTTCAATCATGATGGAACATCTCATGGAAGAAAGGAACGATACTTCGGACGTTATCGATCCAGAGTTCTTTGTCTACACGAGCGAAATGAAGGATTCTGATATACCAAGAGAGACATTGACATACCTGCGAGTCGATTCTTCTGTGATAGAGATTCCTGACAAGACCTTCTGCAGCTGCAAGAAATTGAAGCATGTACAACTTCCAGAGTCACTGGCAAGAATTGGAGAATACGCTTTCGCATTTTGCCTTCAGTTGGAGTTTGTTCAGTTCATTATTTCAAATGCGTCTCTCGAGACGTATCCAATCAATCCTAATTTGGAAGTCGGAACGATTGACCATCAAGAAAGACCAGTGTTAGAGATTGAGGAGCATGCATTTTCTCACTGCAGAAGTTTGCGGAAGGTCATTTTTTCTTCTTTTTCCACGCAACTCGGCAGAGGAGTTTTCATGTGTTGCTCCGGTTTGATATATTGCTCCGGTTTGGTTTCTGTTGAGCTCCCTGAGGGGCTTCAAGTGATCGAAGAGGACTTGTTTTTTTGTTGCGGATTATTAACCACTGTCAAAATACCTTCCTCTGTGATCGAGATTCGTAAACGTGCTTTCTGCTATTGTTCTTGTCTGACTTTTTTTGACCTTCCGCATGGACTCCTGGAATTGGGAGGTAGTGCTTTCGAGAATTGTAATTCGATTGAAACTGTACACATGCCCTCTACAGTATCTGCGATTGGACCTTCCGCATTTGCCCACTGCTTCCAGCTAAAGTCCATATCGCTACCGCCAAGCTTGGAGACAATCGAATATAGTGGATTCGAACGGTGTTCATCCTTGTCACACATAAGAATCCCTCCAAGTATCAAAAGGATTGGACGTGGTGCATTTTCAAATTGCCGCAATTTGATTTCGATTGAACTTCCCGAGGACATTTCGCTGAGCACTGATCAGATTGAAGGATGCGAATCCTTGGTGAATGTGGCGGTTCCAAAATTAAGGGCGACCGTTTTGTCGCGATATTATCTTCCACGTACGAAGCTTGGTAGAGTTGCTGGTGGACAATATGAGGACCTTGTCCACAGGTTGAAGCATCGATTCGAAACCTGTCCACTGAATAAGCTGTGCTACTATCAATCCTACCATTCATCGGAAGACGCAATGTTGCAACTGCGTAGTTTGATGGAGGACGATCCCTTGGCAGCAGTTACTCAAATGGATGAGTTTGGTATGACACCACTCCATATTCTATCGTTGTCCCAGACTCCGAACATGGATATGCTGATAGCGGTGATGAAAGCAGGTCCCGTGGATCTTATTGTTCGTGGAAAGGACGCATTCGGGTCCAGTCCTATGGACTATTTGTGTTTGAATCGGACACCCAATTCTACCGATGTGATTCGAAGAGTACTAGCGACTCGTTTTGACTATTGGTTGGGCTTGGACTGGTCTTCGCCGAGATCAGATGCTATGTGGCAGGCCGTCGACGAGGCGCTGTCGGTGGATTGGTCGTCCAGGAGTAGGGAGATTGATAGAGTCTATTACAAGCTTGCAAAGTATGAGCTGCGGATGCCATTCCTTTCCTTAGTGGACTTGTTCCTTTGGAAGATCAAGATTGAGGAGGTTAGCCGCTCCAAGGAACAAGAAACTGCTGATGATCGAGAAAGCTGCCGAATCAATAGCGGTGCTTCTATTGTGCTACCCCTTGTCTTTCCTTTTCTTGACACCCCTGAGGTGGCAGACTATGAACTCTCTGTCTCTTCCCCAGTTCAGCAAGAAAAAGGTGCATCGGGATGCCTCGTATCCTGACTATATAATTCCTCGAAAGCGTAAAGTTCTGTAGAATAATATAAGTCTTTCCCATTGTTCTTACCATTTCCATTCGTCATTGACTTTTTTGGTCAGAAGTAGTATTAGCCTAGAAGTATCACTGGATCATTTGCATGGATGACATGTTCGACATACATTCACAACCAGAACCAAAAGCATCTATAGATATATTCTGTTTGATATACAAAAGTGGTTTCTTACAATACAAATTTATATATAAAGGAAAAGAGTATACAAACTATTGAATTCATTCATCCACCACCATCGTCTCGTGGTAGGAGGAAAACTTCATTGCAGCAAGTTCGGCAAAATAGTGTGGTATCTGCCCATCTGTGCGCATGTGATCTGCTGTGTGTCTCCCTTGTCAACATATACCTTGGGATATGAACCTAACAATACTATAACGGTACAACAAAACACGACTGTTGCTTTCTCATACCATACTACATCAGCCGTGCATCTGCCCTGTTTTCTTTTTCTGTTTCTAAAGAAAACAAAGATATGGTTTGAGGACCGTACGGGTATGGCTATCCATTGCACAAAGCCAGGCATGTTCCTGATGTTGTTTCCCATCACTGCCGCAACCACAACGTTCGGCACCAAAACTTCCGTAAGGTTCTTCTTCCTTGGTTTCATTGTTGGTATTCTCAGTATTAGGACGAGTAGTAGTTGATTTCATACTACTAGGTCGAATCGGTTCGCTTCTGGGTGGTTGAGGACCGAAGACTTCTTGTGATTGCGGCTGTTGCTGCTCCTGTGATGGTTGCTGTTGTTGTTGTTGTCTTGGCTTGTTTGGTACAAGGACGGGAGGTTGAAACAAAATGTCATCACTCATATCCAGTGATGACTTTTCTTCCGAGGAATAATCTCCCAAAAGTCCCACCAAATGGGTCCCTTCCAAATAGGATTGATCTCCATCGGTACTATAATTCAAAGTCGTCCCGTCTCCTTCACTATAGGCCAAGGAGGAAAAACTACGATCCTTGGAAACAACGAGTTTGGCACCCTTTTGTTGCAATTGTTTGGATGCTCGATCTTCTTCATCGAGCATGCGCAAAATATCTCCAAAGGTAGTATTCGAATCGGTAGATTCTCCAGCCGTTTGATGAAAGTTCGACGACGACGCAGATGAATAGGCCAACGATTGACCTGCCAACGTGGACAACTCTTCATCTTGAGGATACTGATTCGAAGTGTCAGAAGTAGAAGACGTCTTTTTACTACTACCAAGACCAAATATGCGTCGTGAAAGTAGCTTTTTCTTCTTCTTTTTCGTCGAAGTTGTTGTTGAAGACGAAGCAGATGATGAGGCCTTGGATTTTGCCGTCGCAGTATTAGTAGTTGAAGGTGTTGGGTCCGGGTCAAAAGTGTAATATGGAGACGCCTCCGTGTACGGAACCTTGGCTTGATGAAAGTTGGAAATCATATTGAGATTGCGGGTATTGTTGATATAAATCGTTGATTGAGGATAAGGTCGTCGTTCCAATCAAAGAGAATGTGTCCAAGGGTGGTGATGGTTATTACACACACTTTCAAATTTAATATAGTTTTCGTCCATACCCCAAAATAAGAGAATGGCCAATAATATCATGTGCCTCCCAAATTCTTGTCGTCGAACAAATCCCGCACGTACGGGCTTCCTCGGTGGATGGACGGAAACTGTACGTGGGAATAGAGACACACATATTTTGCTCGCGTGTTAATCGTATTGTTATTCAACCTTCCTGAAGATATCATTGCTTTCTTTCGTAAGTGGACGAATTTTTCAATTTGTGACGATATACGTATAGTAGTCATTTCGACCAACGCAACTGATGGTGCACCCAGTGCGCATGCCCGTACTCACATGATTCGTATGAATTGTGAAGTTTTCGTGCACCCTACTACTCCCTCCACATTTAAGACTCCAAGTTTCTTTTGTGTAGGAGGAGAAACAAAAAATGATGATTCTTCCAATGACAGAAGCATCAGAAAACGGAGTTGCTTCAATCTCATGCAAGTTAGATAGTTTTTCCCGCAATGAGTGAGATATTTCCTTTAAGAAGAATATATTTGTGATGATGATATAGGCCTCAACGGAATTCCAATAATTGGTGCGTGACAAAACTCCAAGAGAAAACAAAAAAGAGAAACATCAACAGGCAACAAGCAGCACCATCATGGATGACGCAAGAGTGATATCCTTCTTGAAAACCGACCCACCTCCACCAACCATACATCAGCCCAAGTCTGATGGATGAAACCACACACACACACACACACACAAAAGACAAAACTGCCAACAGAACTTGAGTTTTGGGGGACTCTCCTCTCCCTCCTCCTCGAATTGATTGCTTTATTGTCAGCATTATTAAGAGAAGAAGAAGGATATTGTATTCTTCATTGCCGCCTACTATTACTGACAACAAATGAAATGATGGCTCTTTTGTCCAAAACGGGAAGGTTATTGTATAGAGGCTGAAGAAAAGGGGGTCCAAGAGTCGGATATGCACCGAGGATACCTCAAAACACATACAAAGCAAATACTGATGGGGGGAGTTTCACCAACAACTGAACAGCAGTCCAACTGAACCGCGGTCGGTCAATCGGTCATAGACTAGTAGCTTTTTCATCTGATCAATCAGAAGATGTGGGGACCTCCATCAGCCAAGAAGAAGAAGGCGATCCTTCAATCAGACGAAGAGAAAAGAACGTCTCAGGCTGTACCAAAAAGGAATAATAGGTGGAAATGATGACAGGCTTAGTGATAAATTAGAATAAATTATTACTCTTCTTCGCTGTCGGAAGATAATAGTGAGCCTTCATCGACATGAGAAGACGAGGTAGATGAGCGATGATCTGGGCAAGAGACGGCATAGTCGTTTTCGTTAAGTTCGTCAAGAAAAGAAAGCAAATGGGGTAACACAATAGAAGCACCGCTATTGATTCGGCAGCTTTCTCGATCAAGAGCACTTTGTTCCTTGGCGCGAACCTCGTCAATCTTGATCTTCCAAAGACATAACTCCACGTGAATAAGCATTGATCTCTCTCTCTCTCCCAGCAGTAAGTGATTTGGATGGATATGGCCAGGTTCAGCTATGTACATCCGGCTAAACATGTGAAGTGATCATCTATTTCTGCATAATGCAGCTTAAAGAAATACTCAAGTATGCACGCTTCAAAAAAAGTGGCTCTTTTTCAAGCCAGACAAAGAATGAAGAATCAAAAATGCATGGTGCAGAGGTTTATTCCTGCTTCCTGCCCTTGTCGCTGAGAGGGTCGATTTCACTTTGACGATCAATCAAGTCAAAGACACGGCCAGCCGCCGCCTTGGCGTCTTCAATGTCGGTCAATCCTGACATGGCCGCTGCCAATCCCGTCAAGGACAATATCAGAGAAAACAGTGAAACCAAGAAATCACGGACTTCATAACCACGATTCAATAGCAACCAGGATCCAAAGTAAAACATGAGGGCATAGCCCCACATCATAAAGAAGGAAGCAAGACCTTGGCCAATGCCTAAAGTAGAAAGAAGAAAAACAGACGCGTTGGAAAATCATGGCAGAAGCTTGACAAGGTCCTTAAGTCCCTCTTGAATTGATCAGGCGTACCTTTGATGGCATTGCGAGGCAACGTATTTGACTTGATTTTTTCGTCAAGTGCACCAGAATAGGCTTCCACACGCTCTGCTTCCATGGACAAGGCTGCAACTGTACGCATATTCGAAAGGGTCTCGACCACAACGGTACCTTCAGAACCCTTATCGACATCCTTGCTAAGGTCGCCTTCATCTTCACCAAGCTTCAGCTGGTTATCCATATACTCTCCAAAAGCCATGAAAGGGAGAATACCTAAAGCGACGAGTGCAAACTCCCACATGCAAATGAAACTCGTTATGAGACCAACACCGACGCTAGCAACCGTCATAACAAAGGATCGAATGGGTTCTCCCGAAAAGGAGTGGATCATGGCAGCGTCGTCCGACAACTGGGAGGTGACTTCGGCCACTGTTCGTAAATCGAACCAACCCACTTCTTGTCGGACTAGAGCCTTGAACGTTTCATCACGAACGCGTTTGTTGATGCGTTCCGTGGCCGTTCCAAAGGCCTTGAACATAATGACAGAACCCGCCAGAGCACAAAAGATCAATGCCAGCAATAGATAAAGAATATTGATGGACTGGTCCTTCATATCGTCGGCGACCGAAGCCCAATACTCTTGACAAGTAGAAAAACCACCTGGAACGTTAGTGGCGTTGCAGGGCTCAGTGGGCTGGTAGAAGACCTTGATCATGTAGGCAGCAACAAATCCTTGGCCTGGGAAGATTAGACCATGTAAAATGGCGCCTAGACTCCCAATCAAGAAAAGGGGATATTCATCCTTCGCAATACTTCGAGCACGGTGCATGTTTTTCTTGGCCTTGGTTTTTGCTGCGGCAGTGTCTTCTTCCTCGGAAGAACTCTTCTCGGCTTCATTCTCCTTCTCTTCATCGGCTTCCTTCTCTTCCATAGTATCCGTCCGGGTTTGCAGAATGGCAGCGCGATCATCGTTCTCCCCGAGTGTCTGAAGCTGCTCCAAGCGGCTGTAGTGACCATTTGGCTTGGCCATCAACTCTTCATATGTGCCAACCTCTCGAACCTTTCCATGCGATACATATGCAATCTTGTCCGCCCCGCGAATGGTGGACAATCGATGAGCAATAACGATCGTGACGAGTTTCTTGCTAGCCATGATCTTGTCCAAGGCGTTTTGGACAATCTTCTCAGATTCCGTATCCAAGGCACTGGTAGCCTCATCCAACAAGAGAACCTTGGGCTTGCGCAGCAGAGCTCTCGCAATAGCAATGCGCTGTTTTTGGCCTCCACTGATTTGAGAGGACGATGAGCTACCGACCATAGTGTCGTAGCCGTCAGGGAACTTAGTGATGAAGTCATGGGCGTTTGCACTCTTAGCGGCCTCCACAATGTCAGCCTGAGTAGCCTCCAGCATACCGAACTTGATGTTCTCAGTAATGGTAGTATCAAACAATGTTGGCTCTTGGGAAACAAGTCCAATCTCATTGCGGTACCAACGCAGATTCAGATCCTTTAAGTCGTCGCCGTTGTAGGATACTTCCCCATGAGTGGGAAGGTAAAATTCTTCCACCAGTTGAATGATGGTACTCTTTCCTTGTCCAGATGGACCAACGAAAGCCAAAGTTTGCCCTCCTTCTACTCCAACAGTCAAATCCCGGAAGATCTTGTTGTTCGGTCTTGAGGGATAAGAAAAATAGACATGCTTGAGAGAGACCACTCCGTTGCCACTGTCAACATCAGGGTCGTCCAAGTTATCAAAGCTGATCTCGCTTCCAGATTCACAGATCGATCCAGATTCAGCACTGACAGTAGAAGACTGACGGTCGAGTTTTCTCTTTTGGGCTTGCACCAAATCATAGTACTTGCCGCCCTTCTCAATCAACTCTTCGTGTGTACCAGTCTCGTATACCTACCCTTATCAATAACGGCAATGATGTCGGCATTTATGATTGTGGACAATCGATGAGCAATGACAATTACAGTAGCATTCCCCTCCTCCATAATCACATTCAAAGCCTCTTGAATAGTGGCCTCGGACTCAGAGTCCAGAGCGCTAGTTGCTTCATCAAGAAGAATTATTTTAGGTTTCGTGATAAGAGTTCGGGCAATCCTGTAGTATGACACAATAAGCGTGAGAAAGAGCGATACACGAGCTAGCTGAAACGTCATTTGCATAAAGCGACTCACGCAACGCGCTGTTTCTGACCACCAGACAACTGTGCACCAGAATCTCCAACCTGGGTGTCATACCCATTCTGCAGCGACATAATGAAGTCATGAGCATTGGCACGGCGAGCCGCATCGATGATTTCTTCTTCCGTCGCATCGGGCTTGGCAATAGCAATGTTCTTCCTGATAGTGGTCGCAAAGAGCTTCGGTTCTTGACTCACAAGGCCAATGTGAGACCGCAACCATTCAACATTGAGATCGCGAAGATCATTTCCATCCAATGATATAGTTCCGGATGTTGGGTCGTAGAAACGTTCAATCAATTGAACAGAGGTGCTCTTGCCACTTCCTGATGGTCCGACGAAAGCAACAGTCTTGCCTGCTGGGATGGTCAAGTTAAAATCTTGGAAGACTTGGGCATCCTTTCTGGTTGGATAAGCAAAGTTGACAGCGCGAAATTCGATATTGCCTGAAACTGCTTCCGGCTTCAGACCCATTGGCGAGGAAACATCAATCAGATACTCGGGCAAATCGACTCCTGTAGCTCGCTTTTCCAAGTCTTCGGCGTATTTTGCATTGGCAGCCTCTCTTGCAGTATCACCTGTTTTCGACTTACGACTCATGGCGACCAATGCCGGAAAACAGGCGGCTCTTGCCTCAGCGAACTTCTCCACAGCGGTGCTGATTTGAGGAATAGTGGCACCGGCAACAATCACTCCCAGCAAGGCCAAAAATACGTCTTCTCCCTTAGGGTCACATCCGGCGTGAATCGCACCAGAAGGATCGCATCCATTCTCACGGACACCATCGTAAAGCAGATAGGATCCATATCCCACGATTACAACATACGCCACGTTAAAACTGCTCATGAGGCATCCATTCGCCAACCCAATCCAAATGAGTTGAGCGACAGCTCCCTCGTAGGCTACCTGTGTTGACTCGGTAAACTTCTGGATAACTTCCTCTGCGGCATTCAGTGCCAAGACGGTGCGAATCGACGAAACAGTTGAGAAGACAACACTTCCAGCCTTCGAGTACGCGGCATTGTCACGAGTTGTCTTGGATTGATTCAATTTCATAACCCATCCAGTGACACCCGCCATGAAAGGGACAATGGTTAAAACTACCAACGTTACACGCCACGATCCGTAAAAAGCCAATCCAAAACCTGCAATGACTGTGACAAGGGACTGGATTCCACTGGCCAGTTTTCGCGAAGTGCCATTGTTGAATCTGGTGCAATTGGTGCTAATAATTGTAGCAGTTCCCGAAACGTCTTGCAGATCAAAGTAAGCCATATCTTGTCTCACAACGGCCTGGAACCATTTGAATTTGAGATTGTGTGTCATTTCATTCGCCGCGGTAGAAAAAAAAGCGGCTGCCTCAGTTGAAAGACAACAATTTAGAATCTTGCAAGTGAACACTACTCGACAGCCGCAACACAGAGCTAGAATCACTTACTTTGGAGAGTCTCACAAACGAGAGAAATGACGCCGAGAATCAGCAAAGTGTAGACAATGGTCAAGACGGGATCAAGCCCTTTACTCCCAATAGCCGAAATATCACTGAAAACAGAGCTGAAGTAAAAGAGGGATGCGGGAAGGGGCAAACCGGATAGGATGCTGAACAGAACTCCCAAAGCAATGTAAACTTTTGCTCTCAGAGTTTCAGCAAGCGAGAAAACCTCAGAAATACTCGCTAGCGGAGTCCCTTTCATTTCTCCAACTGCAGCACCCATTTCGGTACCCTCTGGGATATCTTCAGTAACTCCCATGTTGTTCTCAGTCGTGTCCCTCTCTCTAGAGGAAGACGACATGTCCCAGGCTAAAAGCTAGAAGCAGTATTTGATCAACAAAGTTCCTGGATTAAGCTTTTTGTGTTGAGCAGAAGAAAGTGAGATAGGATGCAACTTTCTGTTTCACCAGCAAATCATTTTTCTGATGCAGTAGTGTGCTACGCATTTCTACACGTGACTTTCCTTTGTTTTTTAGTGTGCAACGCGTCGAAAATGTGACTGCTGTTGTTTGCAATCGAGTATGTGATATGCTCCGCATCTGAAATGCGACTTTTGCTTGCGCTCAAGTGTGCTACGCGTCGGAAATGTGACTTATTTGTAGTGCAACGTGTCGGAAATGTGATTGTTTGTTTCTCCTCGTCCAATTTGATACGTGTAGAATGTGCAAGTGTTGTTTGCGCTCTCTCCCTCTCTTGTATGGTGATGCCATTACGCGTCACTCTTGTTTGCGCTCTTGCGCGAGCTGCGTGTCAGAAATATGTCACATATAATGCTTGCGCTCTAGTAATTATAGTTCCACCTCGTTCTTTTGAAGCTCTCCAAGCAAGACTCAAACAAGTGTAATCACGGATGGGTCAATCAAGTCGATTTGATGATGCTTCCTTCACGTCTTGGCATGAGTATAGTACCTGATGGAGCACTAATAGTAGATGAACACGGGAGACAAACAACATTCCTACGCCGTGGACAGTGTATAATGATTTTTCATTCAAAAAGGAGCCCGAGTCCTTGCCTTGGAGTCTCTGGAATGCAATACTTTCTTAGGAAGCTTACTTCTGAGTTCCATTCTTTGTTGACTAATAATTGAGGCATTGATTGGGCAAGATCACTCGCAATATAGATCGGTAATATTAGAGAATTACATGTACTCCTGTAGAAAAGAATGTCACTGACCCTTCTTCGCCATGAGACGACGAGGCAGGCTGATGACATCATAGTCGTCTACGTCAAGTTTGTCAAGAAAAGGAACAAGCACATGGCGTAACACTACCACTATTGATTCGGCAGATTTCTCGATCACCAGCAGTTTTTTCCCCTTGAAGCTAGCTTCGTCAATCTTGGTCTTCCAAAGAAATAACTCCACTAATAAGGAAAGGATTGTCATCCGTTTTGCTCATACTTTTGCAAGCTCAAAATAGACTTTACAAAATCTCCCGACTCCTGGGCACCGATTCCACCGCCAACGCCTCATCGACCGCCTGCCACATACGACATGATTTCGATGATGTCCGGTCCGAGCCCAACCAAAAGTAAAAACGCGTTTCTAGCACTCTTCGAATCACGACATCGCTAGACTTTGGCGTCCGATTGAGACATAGATAGTACATCGGAGTGGACCCAATTGAGTCCCTACCCTGAATGATATGATACTGGTGACCCGCATTCATCACAGCTAGTAGCATATCCATATTTGGAGTCTGCGACAACAACAGAACGTGAAGTGGAGTCATACCAAATGCATCCACTTGAGTAACTGCTGCCAATGGATCATCCTCCATCAAACTACGTAGTTGCAGCATTGTGTCCTCCGAGGAATGGTACGACTGGTAGTAGCACAGCTTATTCAGTGGACAGGTTTCGAATCGATGCTTCAACCTGTGGACAAGGTTCTCATATTGTCCACCAGCAACTCTACCAAGTTTCGAATCTTCCATATATGCTTCCAAGAAACCAGGGGGGTAACCAGTTGCATCCCGCATTTTTGGAACCGCCAAATTTACCAAGGACTGGTTTTTGTTGAAGATTTCATCGCTGACCAAAATGCCCTCTGGAAGTTCGATTGAAATCAAGCTTATGCATTGATTGAATGTATCTGATCCAAATGTCGATATTTGAGGGAACTCTAATGTGCGATAGAGATGAGCAGTCGATAAAACGCACTTTCTTCGATTCTCCTAATTTTCGAAAAGACTCGATCCCACGTGTGAGTACTCTCCAAGGGGTGACAAATCGACATGCTTTAGACTGGGACAGTTTGAAAATGCATAACTCCCAATGCAAGATACTGCAGAGGGAATGAGTAGAGTTTTCAATAAAATAACAACGCCCAAAAGCAACATTTCCTATTTCCAGGAGTCCTTGTAGAAACTCAAAGGAAACCAGTGTCTGACACAAGTAGGAATCTGGATCACAGATGAAGGCATTTTCACCGCGTTGTTAAGGATTTGCAACCATAAAACAGAAACTCTGCGATCACTTGGAGCCCCTGAGGTAGCTCGACAAAAATTAAACCGGTGCATCCCCTGAATACTTCTTTGCCAAAAGTCTCGTGGAAATAGACCGAACAATGACCTTCCGCAGACTCTCGCAGTAAGAAAATGCTCCCTCCTCAATTTCTAAAAATAATCTTTCTGGAAACGTAATCGTTCCCGCTTATTCCAAACTTGTTAAATTGATCGGACAAAAGGCTCGGATGAGGAATTTGTTATGAATTGAACATGCTCCAAATTGTTGCGCTGTGAAAAAAGCGTGCTTATTTCCAATTCTTGTGAGTGTCTCCGAAAGTTGGACATGCTTCAATGCTCTGCAGCCCCAGAAGTCTACTTGCAGGTGAATCATTGTCTGTCTTGGTATGTCAGTTGCCTTCGTTTCGCTGGTGTAAGACGAATAGTAGTTTTGGATCTGATCTTTTCTGCTTCTTAGATTTCTTGTTCCTTCCTTTCATGGTGTTATTAGGAGGACGTTCCAAACGACGCAAAGATATGTCAGAATCAAGCTATATCACTGAATTAAGTAAGACAGCAAAGACGGCAAGGTAGATGGTGAATGAACAGCGGACCCATGGCAACACCTCATCAGAGAACTGCTGTGGTGGGCCGCACAATAAATCGTCCGTGTCAAATCTCATCCACAGTTGCTGCATACTCGCATCACGTGTGGAGGTTTTGTAAGGTGGTGCACATGATGACGCATGCGTTGAGCTTCTTCAGTAGTGATACTTTAAAAGTTCCTTTTCCGCAGTACGTCATTGATGGTTCTCTTCACACATCCAACGCTTGCTTATTAAAAAAGCGGGCATGATGGATCGTGCAACACGCGGTCTCTTTTTTTATATCATTTCTGCGGCATCACATATCATCTTTTTTTTTTGCTTCGTCGTCGTGATCATGAAAGAAAGGGATGGTAGCAAGAAGCGCAAAAGTACGAAGATAGAGAAGGTTGATGATCAAGAGTTCTTTGTCTACACAAGCAAAACCAAGGACAATAATGACATAAGGAAAAAGACATTGACTCACCTCCGGGTAGATTCGTCGGTGAGAGAGATTCCTGAGCGAGCATTCAAGGACTACGATGAATTGAAGGTTGTACAACTTCTGGAGACGGTTACAAGCATTGGACGTTCCGCTTTTGCATCTTGCGATAAGTTGGAATGTGTTCAGCTTGTTCCAGAAGGCTTCACTCAAGAGACATATCCGATCAATCCTTGTTTGGAAGCTGCCGGAACGGCTATGTTTCCAGAAAGAGCAATGTTGGAGATTCAGGACGAAGCATTTTATCACTGCTCCAGTCTACGGAACGTCAATATTTGTTCTATTTCCACGAGGTTTGGCAAAGGAGTATTCAAGTATTGCTTTGGTTTGATTTCCGTTCAGCTACCTGAAGGGCTTCAAGTGATCGGAGTGGAGTTCTTTTCTCGTTGCAACTCATTACCGACCATCAAGATACCTTCGTCTGTGATCAAGATTGGTCATCGGGCCTTCAACAGCTGCGCAGCATTGAAGCATGTACAACTTCCGGAGACGGTTACAAGCATTGGACGTTCCGCTTTTTCGTGTTGCTATGAGTTGGAACTTGTTCAGTTTGTTCCAGAAGGCTCTCGAGAGACTTATCCAACCAGGCCAAGTTTGGAAGCCGACGGAGCGGTTATGTTTCCAGAAAAAGCAAAGTTAGTGATTGAAGACGAAGCATTTTGTTACTGCTCCAGTATACGCAAGGTCAATGTCTGTTCCGTTTCCACGAGACTTGGCAAAGGAGTATTCCAATATTGCTCCGGTTTGATTTCTGTTCAGCTACCCGAGGGGCTTCAAGTGATCGAAGAGAAATTGTTTTATGGTTGTCAATCATTACCAACCATCAAGATACCCTCATCAGTGATCAACATTGGTAGTTGCGCCTTCACCAGCTGCAGAGCATTGAAGCATGTACTACTTCCGGAGACAGTTACAACCATTGGACGCTCCGCTTTTGCATTTTGCTATAAGTTGGAACTTGTTCAGTTTGTTCCAGAAGGCTCTCAAGAGACATATCCGATCAATCCAAGTTTGGAAGCCGCCGGAACGGTTATGTTCCCAGAAAGAGCAATGTTAGAGATTGAGGACGAAGCATTTTGTCGCTGCGAAAGTCTACGCAAGGTTATTGTTTCTTCTACATCTACGAGACTTGGTAAAGGAGTATTCAAAGATTGCTCCGGTTTGATTTCTGTTGATCTCCCTGAGGGGCTTCAAGTGATCGGAGCGGAATGGTTTTCTAGTTGCAAATCACTACCAACGATCAAGATACCTTCATCTGTGATCAAAATTGGTAGTTGCGCCTTCGCCAGCTGCACAGCCTTGAAGCATTTAAAACTTCCAGAGGCAGTCACAAGCATTGGACGTTCCGCTTTTGCAAATTGCAAGACGTTGGAATTTGTTCAGTTTGTTCTAGAAGGCTCTCAAGAGACATATCCGATCAATCCAAGTTTCGAATCCGCCGGAACGGTTGTGTTTCCAGAAAGAGCAATGTTGGAGATTCAGGACGAAGCATTTTATCACTGCTCCAGTCTACGCAAGGTCATTGTTTCTTCTATATCCACGAGACTCGGTAAAGGAGTATTCGAATATTGCTTCGGTTTGATTTCTGTTGATCTCTCTGAGGGGCTTCAAGTGATCGAAGCGTACTTGTTTTATGGTTGTCAATCATTGCCAACCATCAAGATACCCTCATCTGTGACCGAGATTGGTCATATGGCCTTTGGTGGTTGCAGTTCATTTTCAACCATCAAGATACCTTCATCAGTGATCAAGATAGGTAGTTGCGCCTTCAAGAAATGCACGGCATTGAAGGATGTACAACTTCCGGAGACACTGGCTAGCATTGGAAGTTCCGCTTTTGCATATTGCTGTAAGTTGGAGTTTGTTCAGTTTGTTCCAGAAGGCTCTCAAGAGACATATCCAATCAATCCTAGTTTGGAAGCCGCGGGAACGGTAATGTTTCCAGAAAGAGCAATGTTACAGATTGAGGACGAAGCATTTTATTACTGCTCCAGTCTGCGCAAGGTCATTGCTTCATCTATTTCCACCAGACTTGGCAAAGGAGTATTCAAGTATTGCTCCGGTTTGATTTCCGTTCAATTACCTGAGGGGCTTCAAGTGATCGAAGCGGAATTGTTTAATGGTTGCTATGCATTACCGACGATCAAGATACCTTCATCTGTGATCAAGATTGGTGAAAGAGCTTTTATGAAATGTCATCGTCTGACTTCTGTTGGCCTGCTGCTGGGACTTGTAGACATAGGCGAGCAAGCTTTTGAGGGGTGTCAGTCAATTGAATCTCTACACGTTCCCTCTACAGTGGCTACCATTGGAAAACGCGCTTTTGCCTTGTGCTGCGGACTAGCGCATATCAAGCTGCCACCAACCTTGGAGAGAATTGCAGAATATCTCTTCCTTGGATGCAAATCGATGGAGAATATTGCCATCCCTTTGGCGTTGAAGACAATCGGTGGTGGGGCTTTCAATAGATGCTCATCCTTGTCGCACATGAGAGTTCCGGCAAGTATCGACCGCATCGGAAACACACCTTTTCTTGATTGCAGAAACTTTATTTCAATTGAACTTCCAGAGGGCATTCTCTTCAGCGCTGATATCTTCGAGTGCAATTCCTTGGTGAATGTGGCGGTTCCAGTACTGGAATCAAGTTTGTACTATCAATATCGTATGGATTTTATGCAAGATTCGAAGCTTGGTAGAGTTGCTGATCAACGATATGACGACCTTGTGCGCAGATTGAAGCATCGATTCGACGGTTCTCCTCTGAACAAGCTGTGTTACTACCAGTCATACTATTCCACGGAAGACGCAGTGCTGCAACTACGTCGTTTGATGGAAGATGATCCATTGGCAGCAGTTTCTCAAGTGGATGAGTTTGGTATGACTCCACTGCATATTCTGTCATTGGCGCAGACTCCAAATATGGATATGCTTCTAGCTGTGATGAAAGCTGGTCACCGGGATCATATCATTCAGGGTAGGGATTCATTCGGGTCCACTCCGATGGACTACTTATGTTTGAATCGGACGCCAGATTCTACCGACGTAATTCGAAGAGTGCTAGAGACGCGCTTTTACTTTTGGTTGAACTCGGACCAGCCGCCGTCAAAAAAATCAGATACTATGTGGCAAGCGGTCGATGAGGCGTTGACTGTGGATTGGTCGTCCAGGAGTAGGGAGATTGGTGGAGTCTATTTTGAGCTTGCAAAGTATGAGCAACGGATGACATTCCTTTCCTTGGTGGAGTTATGTCTTTGGAAGATCAAG